>JAKSZT010054524.1:7627231-7719532 GCA_026826555.1 Tolypeutes matacus
ATACGTGAGGAGCAGCAGATACGTGAGGAGCAGCAGATACGTGAGGAAGGAGAAGGCTCAACTGGACACAGCAGAGGCCCCAGGAAGAGAGATGAGCCATTAGCCTGATAGTCTACAGTTGGCCTTGTGGAGATGCGCCCAGAAAGAAACAAGCCCCAGGAAGAGAGGAACCAGGAAGCCTGAACCCTTGCAGAAGTTGGCAGCTATCTTGCTCCAACATGTGGCAACAGACTTTGGTGAGGGAAGTAACATATGCTTTATGGCCTGGTAACTGTGGGCTTCTACCCCAGATAAATACCTTTCATAAATGCCAACAGATTTCTGGTATTTTGCATCAGCACCCCTTTGGCTGACTAATACAGGGTGTGATAACCCTTTGATGGCGTAAGATTCAGCTGAGACATTTCATTAAATTCATTAGGGCTTTGATTCAACCATGTCATTAAAGTGCAACTCAGTGTTGAGTCCCAGCTCCCTTGGTGGGCTGATAAAACAGACTCTCACATGGAAGTAGACACATAGAGAAGATACACAGAGGATCCTGCAGCCCCGGGAAGAGAGATGAGCCTGATAATCTACAGCTGACCTAGTGAAGAGACTAGAGCAGCTGAGCCTGGAAAGAAATGAGGCCCAGGGAGAGAGACAAGCCTTGTGTCAGCCTACAGCTGACATCAACGAAGCTGGACCCACAGAGCCTTAAGATGGAAGAGGAAGGCTGAACCCTAGCAAATGTTGCCCACCATCTTGCATCAACACATGGCAACAGACTTGGGGCGAGAAAGTACTTCTTATGGTACCTAGAGTTGGACTCTTCAGGGCATTTTGACTGTTAGTATCTGCCCCAAATAAATACCCTTTATAAAAGCCCACAGATTTCTGGTACTTTCCATCAGCACCTGTTTGGCTGACTAATACAGTAACCAATAAGGAAACATATGAAAAATATATCCAGAAAGACAGAGGGGACTCAAAATGGCACAATACAAAAAAATCAAATAAATATGAAAATACACATTAACAGAAGAAATGAAGGACAAAAAATGTGTAATGTTTACAAAAACCAAATGGCAAAAAGGCAGAAGAAAGTCCTGCAGTGTAACTATGTATCTTAAATGTAAATGGACTAAATTATCCAGACAACAGTCAGAGACAGGCAAAATGGATTTTAAAAAAAGCATACACCAACTATTTGCTTTTTAGAAGAGAAATACCTTATATTCAAAGATACAGGTAGGTTGAAAGTGAAAGGATGGAAAAAATATACACCATACAAATTGTACCAAAAGAAAACTACGGTAGCTATATAACTATCAGTTAAAATAGATTTTAAGACAAAAGCTTTTACAAGGAACAATACTGATAACAAAGATAATTCAATAAGACATAGCAATTAAAACATACATGCACCAAACAGAAGAGCCCCAAAACACACGAAGCAAATCTTGACAGATGTGAAGGGAGAAAATAGGAGACTTCAATACAAAACTTTCAATAATGGGTAGAACTTCCAGAAAGATCAATAAAGAAACAGAAACAATATTGTAAACCTACTAGACCTAACTCAACAAAATAAAAATTGTACCCAAAAGCAGCAGAATGCATATTCTTCTCCAGTGTAGATGAATCATACTCCAGGACAGACCATATATTACAACACAAAACAAGGCTCAATAAATAAAAAAATACTGAAAGCCTACTAGATACCTCCTCTGATCACTGCGGAATGAAGCTAGAAATCAGTAACAAGAGGGTGAACTAGAAAATTCACACATCTGTGGAAATTAAAGAAAGCACTATAAAAATGTCAAGGTCAAAAAAGAAACCACAAGGGAAATCAGGAAACATCTTGAGGCAAAGAAAACAAAAACACAACATAAAACTTATGGAATACAGCCAAGGCAGTGCTGAGAGGGAAATTTATAGCTCTCATTGATTTTAAGTCACAAACCTAACACAATTGTAGCATCTAGAAAATGAAGAGCACTAAACCCAAAGTGAGATGAAGGGAGGAAATAATGAACATCAGAGCAGAGATAAGTGAAATAGAGAAAGAAAAAACAATAGAGAATTTACAAAAAGTTGGGTTTTTTTAAAGATCGATAAAATTGACAAACCTTTATCTAGAATGACAAAGGAAAAAAAGAGAGAGGGCACAAATAAATAACATCAGTAAGAGATAGGGGCATTACTGACTGCACAAAAATATAAAGCATTATAAGAGGATATTATAAACACCTTTAGGCTAATAAATTAGATAACCTACATGAAATGGATAAATTCCTAGAAACTATCTACACTGAGTCAAGTAAAAACAGAAGATCTCAAATGACCAATAACAAGTAGAGAATGACCCAATAATCAAAAATCTCCCAACAAAGAAAAGCATAAGACCAGATGCCTTGACTGTTTTTTTTTGTTTGTTTTTTTTTTACCTAACATTCCGAGAAGAATTAACATCAATCCTCCTACAATTCTCCCAAAATTGAAAAGGAGGGAAAACTTCCTAATTCATTTATAGCAACATCACTCTAATACCAAAGACAGATAAAGATACTACAAGAATAGAAAATTACAGATCAATATCTCTCATGAACACGGACGTAAAAATCCTCAACAAAATACTGGCAAACTGAATCTAACAACATATTAAAAGAATTATACACCAGGATAAAATAGGATTTATCCCAGACATGCAAGGGTGGTTTAACATTAGGAAATCAAATAATGTAATATATCACACTAATAGAACGAAGGGGGAGAGGGGATATGTTCATCTCCATTGATACAGAAAAGACATTTGACAAAATCCCGCACCCCTTGATAAAAACACTTAGAACAACAGGAATAGAAGGAAACGTCCTTAACATGATAAGGGCACACATGAAAAACCCACAGCTAACATACTCAAAGGTAAAACACTGAAAGTTTTCCCTCTAAAAACCTAAGAATGCCCACCGTTACCACTATTATTTAGTATTGCTCTGGAAGTTCTATCTAGAGCAATTAGGAAAGAAAAAGAAATAAAGACATCCAAATTGGAAAAGAAGTAAAACTTTCCCTGTTTACAAATTACATGATACTAAATATATGAAAATCCTGAAAAATCCACAACAAAGCTAACAGAACTATTAATTCAGCAATGTGGTGGGGTACAAAATCAACACCCCAAAATCAGTGGTGTTTCTATACACTAGTAATGAACACTCAGAAAGAGAAATCAAGAAAAAGATTCAATTTACAAATGCAACTAAAAGAATCAAGTATCCTGCACCCCTTGATAAAAGCACTTAGAACACTAGGAATAGAATAATCAAGTATGTAAAAGACTTGTACACAGAAAACTATAAAACATTACTAAAAGAAATCAGAGAAACCTAAATAATGGAAATACATTCCATGTTCAAGGATTAGAAGACTAAATATTAAGATATTAATTCTACCCAAAGCAATTTACAGATTCAATGAAATCCTAATAAAAATTGCAAAAATCCTCTTTGCAGACACAGAAAAGTTAATCATCAAATTTATATGGAAGTGTGAGGGGCCCTTATATAGACATTCTTCCAAAGAAAATATACAAAAGGCAAAAACACATAAAAATATGTTCAACATCAGTAACAATTAGGGAAATGTACATCAAAACCACAATGAGATATTTCACACCCACTAGACTGACTATTTCACACCCACTAGACTGACTATTTCACACCCACTAGACTGACTATTACTAAAGAACAGAAAATAGCAAGTGCTGCTAAGGATGTGGAGAAATGGATCACTCGTTTAATGTTAGTGGGAATGTAAAATGTTGCAGTTACTGTGGAAGATAATTTAGCAGTTCCTTTGAAAGTTAAGCATAAAATTTCATATGACCTGGTAATATGAAAGCAGGGACCTGAACAGATATTAGCAAATCGACGTGCACAGCAGCATTATTCACAATTGGCCAAAGATGGAGCAACCCAAGTGTCCATAAATTGATGAATGGATAAACAAAATGGGGTATATATACACAATGAAATATTATTCTGCCATAAAAAATTCTGATATGTGCAACAAAGTGGACGAATCTTGAAGACATCATATTGAGTGAAATAAGCCAGACAGGAGAGGACAAATATTGTATGATCTCACTGGTATGAAATAATTAAAATAAGCATAGTTACAGTCTGAGAAACTAGAATGCAGGTTACCAAGGATTGGGTAGAGGTAGGGAATGGGGAGTTAATGCCTAATTATTACATAGTTTCTGTTTGGGGTAATGGAAAAATTTGCACGTAGGAGGGTGGTAATGGTAGCACAACATTATGAGTGTAGCTAACACTACTTAATTATATATTTGAATGTGGTTAATAGGGGAAATTTTAGGGTGTATATTTTACTGGAATAAAAATAAAATACTAAAAAAAAAAAACAAAACCCAGGAATATACAACATAGTAAAGCCTAATGTAAACTATGGACTATAGTTAATAACAAAGATATCATAGTAATGCAAAGTGTTAACAGGGAAAATTGTGTTTGTGTGTGTGTGTGGGGGGGAGGGGTTATAGTTGAACTCTGTTTTTTCTGTAAACTTAGAACTTTCCCAATAATATATATAAAGTTTTTTTCCCAAACTGTCTAATGGCTTCCCCTCTCTGGCTTTATATCCTGTGGCTCTCCCTTATTCACTCAGCTCAGCCAAAATAGGGGCCTTCTCCCTGCTCCAAATATCTGCCAAGCAAGTTCCTTCAGACTTTTCACTGCATCTCTAGGTCCCTCCCTGACTCCAGTCATTACTTAAGTTATCTTCTACATGATGGACATGATCTAAAATTCCATGTACCCTGAACAAAGACACTCCTTACTCCCTTCTCTGCTTCATTTTTTATTTAGGATGTATTAATGACATACCATAAAACTGAATTACTTTAACTTGTTTGTCTATCTCAACAATGTGAATTACAGGTGAGCATCAATTTCTCTCTCATCTGTTCACTGCTCTATCCAAAGGGCCTACAAGTATAACTGGAATACAATAAGCATTCAACAAACATATGTTGAATGAATCAAGGCTCGACTGTTTTGTGATTTAATAAGAGAGCTTGCAGAAATTAACAGAATTGTGATCTTCACACTGAGGTAACCTCTCAAAAACAGAGCACCCCTTTTCTTACATGCTGGAAGAGCACTGTATCAGTCAGCCAAAGAGGTGCTGATGCAAGTACCAGAAATCTACTGGCTTTTATAAAGGGCATTTATTTGGGGTAGAAGCTTACATTCACAAGGCCCTAAAGAATCCAACTCAAGGTACCATAAGAGGTACTTTCTCACCCAAAGTCACTGGCCACGTGTTGACGCAGTATAGCAGGAGATGTCTGTGAGGGTTCAGCCTTCCTTCTTCCTCTTAAGGCTCCGTGGTCCCACCTCCTTCCCATCTCAGCTGTAGGCTGGCATAACGCTAGTCTCTCTTCCCAGGGCTTGTTTCTTTCTGGGCTCAGCTGCTCTGCTCTCTTCACAGGTCAGCTGTAGACTATCACACTCATCTCTCTTCCCAGGGCCTCTGCCACATCTAATGAGCAGTCTCTCTTTCTCTGTGTTCTTCTCTGTGTGTCTACATCCATGTGAGAGTCTGTTTTATCAGTCCACCAAGAGGGGCTGGGACTCAGTGTTGAGTCGCACTCTAATGATGTGGTTGAATCAAAGCCTTAATCTTAAAGAACATTTAATCAGATGTCTCAACTGAATCTAATGCAAAGTGTTATCACACCCAGAGGAACAGACCAGTTTACAAACATAATCCATATTTCTTTTTGGAATTCATAAATAATATCAAACTGCCACAAGCACTAACCCTCTACCCATACAGGGTCAATCTTGATTAGGGCAGGTCACCTATGACAATTAATGTTTATTCGGCCAGTAAGTGGCTTAGGCTCTAGGTGTGGGCATGTGATGCATTTATGGCCAAGGAAGTTTACTAGGAAAGGATTTCCTCACTTAAAAGAAAAAAAAAATGGAGATGCAGATTACTTCTACAAGTGTTGTGCCCAGCTTGCAACCATGAAGAATGGTATCACCAAAACACTCAAGATAGCAAAGCAGAAAGATGGAAAACACCAGGCAAGTCCTTGATGACATCATGATGCCAATTAATTAATCACTCATACATTAGCATTCCTACTGGGTCATATGATGAACTCCTTGTTTAAGCTACTTTTAATAAGGACTTCTTTTTCTTATATTTTAACTATCACACACAAATTTTTCAAATACTCAGTTTTCAGCAATGTGTCAAACTAAAATGAAGATGGATGTCAGGTCATTTACCCTTTTTTAATGGTGCATGCTTAAATACTATGTCATACAACAACAAAACAAGATCTCTTAATATAAGTCCTTTCACTCATTGGAATAATGTTATAACAGGGCGTTTGTCCTTAACAAGGAACCAAGAATAAATGACCAAAGCAAAGGAACTCTAAACACAGAGCTTTAAAATAATTTAAAGGGAAATATATGTTCCAAATTCTATATGCCTAACTATATTCTTCAGTACTGCTAGTGTTCATTCAAAGGAAGGAAGAAAGAGAAGTAGAGAGGGAAGAAGTGGAGTGGCAAAGAAGGAGGCGGAAGAGGTCCAAAACCCATTATATTCAGGAGATGATGAACTATACAGTTAAACGATATGATAATGTTCACTTTGTGTGAGTGCACATACTGGAAGGTGTTCGGGAGACATTGTCATTCATATGAATTGTTCTCCTTTGTCCTTGAAGTAATCCTTGATTAAGAAAGTGGGGCTGGGGGAGACCCAGTGCTGATTTGAGTCAAAGGACTAAGAATGATTAGGTTCTAACTAAGCCAAACCCTTAGTAATAGAGCCAAACTATACCAAGCCAAAACTAAAACCCGTCAAGTCTTAAAACAAAACTCTTACAAAAGTCCTATAATTTTTTAACATGCCTATAAATTTGTAAAATCACTATACCATTAAATAAATTATCTAGACATAATGGACCCAAAGGAGAAAATATTAAAAAGTTGACTTTACTATAAGATAAACTCTATATTTAGTATCTATAATAACTCTAATTACCAATACTTTTATTTGCCTTAATTTTTCAGTAATGATTTGGATGAACTATGGACCTGAAAAAAGTTATTTAAAAGTGCTAAAAGAAAAGTGGAAATTTCCTTCAAAAGCATCTCACCACATTCTATAACAGTAAACAAAAACAACAAAAATTATTCTGTTGGTAAAACTTCTTAAGTTCTACTAAGGTCTTTAGTCAAGTGGGTATAACTGATCATCTTTGTCATCACTGGCCAAGATTCTATATAACTGACTATAAAATGACCTGAGATTATGTAATCTAAGCATCTTTTAAATTATTTAAAAAAAAAAAAAAAAGAATAAAAGCAAAACAGAGGGAAGCAAAAAAAAAATGTTTAGAAGCTAGATGATGAGAGACAGAGGGAGAGAATGATACAGCAAATTTTGCAATATGTTAAAATTGGTGAATATGGGTATCTGGGATGGTGTGTTTGAGTTCTATGTATAGGTTTTGTATTATGTATACAATTGTCTATATTTTGTATTATCTATACAAAATTTCTAAGTTTGAATTTATTTCAAAATAAAATATATATGAATTAAAAAAAAAAAAAAAGGCCTGAGATATAATCCTTGCCACTTCCTGCTCTATCCTGCTTCCTCTTTGGGCCATTCCACATACAGTAAATGAAGCAAGAGGGAAAGTGTATGCATGAATTAAGACTGGATTAAAATTGAAGAGCCACAGAATTACCCAAAAGAGGATGCAATGTAAAACTCTGTTATTATAAAATATGTATTATATGCTGTTTCATACAGACACAAGATTCAAAATATGGTTCCTTTGAGTAATAAGACAGAGGGAAAGCTGAAAAATTAAAATCACCGTATCTGTAGTACTTTACTTTAATATAAGTCAACTAGGCAAACATTAAATATTTTTCTTTTAATTTGAGTAATCTTCAAGTTCCAGCATTAACCATTACATCTAAAAAATCCATACCTATATTTCCCACTAGTAATCAAGGTCATATCCAAAAGGGTATCTATGAACTAATAATAACTAATAATAACTAAAACTTATTATGTACTATATGCTAGGCACTGCGTATCAAGTGTTTCCCACGGTTTAATTCCTTTATTCTCAAACAAAACTATTAAATTATCCTCATTTTACAGATGAGAAAACTGAGCCTTAAAGAAGTCAACAATCAGGAAGTAAGCAGCAAAGTTAGGATTCATGTCTATATTATCTGATCTTGTTCAAAATTACCTCACTAAGGTGTCTTGATTCTTGTCAACTTCAATCCATTTATCTGTAAACATGGATTTGACTATGATGTGGTTTTCTAAAGGTTTTTCAAGAAGCCTTAAATAAACTTCTATGCTCTAACTATGTCTCTCAAGATGAAATGTGAGGTTTCAAAACAACTATTTGGTATCTTTATTCCCAGTTATTAGGATTAATTTATATTAACTGGATGGCAACTTACTGACAATTAGTAGGTCCTAGACATCATGCTCAATGTTTGTCATATGTTATCTCATCTAATCACTATCTATAGAAAATGGGTATTATTCCATTTTACACATGAAGGTTGAGTGACTTGCCCAAGGTCATACAATAAATCAGGGATTCAAACCCAGGTCAGTTTGCTTCTATACATATCTACCAAACCACTAACCCAATGAAGTCTCCACAGCATTAGTTTGCCTGGGTCAACTGGTCTCCTGAAAATTTCATGAAAGATTAATAGTCTCTTTTTAAATCTTTGGTCAAATTTTCTGTACCTATAGCTATCCTAAAGACAAGAATATATAACGACTAAGTCCTTGTCACCCCCACTAGCCTCTTTAAATAAAAATGTATCCTATACTCGTATAGTCTAGCCTCTAGGCAATTTTTATTAACAGATTCACCAAATGCACTGCTTTTGTTACTACTAAGGCATAAATAAACTGAATAAAACTCTTAAAACCGTTTGCAAGAAAATCTCTAGGACATCTTTAAGTATCAAGAAGCTGAGGAAATGTTGATACTTTAAAATAAATCTTGACCCAGTAAGAACTGGTACCAGGCCTTTTATTTTCTTGCCATCAGCAAAACTACAAAGCTATAAAAATTGTAATAGTACTTGAGTGCATGCATTTTGAAGTAGTTCCATATGTGGCGAGTCACTTCAAACTCATACTTTCTACAGAAAACTTTCTTTTTTTTAACCTGGATATGTGGGTTTAAATACTACTAGCATAAATCACTTTTAAAACTTGTAACTGACAATAAAAGTAAGCCCACGTGGGGTTTTGTTGTTTTCTCTGAAAACTATTTTACTGGGGAAAAAAGGAAATTTATTACTGAATCCTATACACCATCTCATGTTATATTTCAAAGAAACTCAGAAGATGCTGTTTTTAAACCTGTACTAATTTGGATCTTTGGAAAAATAAACTGAAGATCAATTAATCACTCAATAAAAATTTAAGCAAGTATATGTGTAAGAGGGCTAGAGGAAGTGGAGAGAATTGGTTCAGTAGGTGGCAGGTGTTAACTGGTACAAACTTGAAAGGAATTCAGAAGCATGAACCAGGGTTTTTTAAAAAAAACTCTTAAAGGGGAAAGAAGTAAAGAATGAAAAATGGAAAATGTATAAAAGAAATGGTCCTAGGCTAAGAATGTGCTATTAAGTAAAAGAGTGGTCCTCCAAAACCATATTTTATCTCTTTTGAAAAATACATTAGAATTAATAATATTGCCAATAACACTCATCTTTCTATAATATTATACTGTTGACAATGCACTTTTATTTCCTCATTTATTCTTTATAATAATTCTCTGATGTAGGGATTGTATCCTCATTTTACAGATCAGAAAATTGAGGCTCAAATTAAATGGTGTGCTAATGATTTACAGGGAGAGCTAGTGCTCAAAGGTAAATCTTATGGTTCTAACACCAACATTTTCTACTCTATTGTATTAACCTGTGGCCATGATGGTGGGTGCTCTTAGAGGTAAAGGGAAATATGCCCTTTGAGTAACTGTCTTTAAAGACAAAGAAAACAACAAATCCTGACTTCTCTCAGGAAAAGAAAGGAATCCTTCCAGCTCTCATAAGTGTTTTTCATTTAAAATATAAACTTAAAAGTTATTGACTACTGACAATGTGATAAGCTTACAAGAAATAAATCTACATGCTTAAAATGGTTTTAAACAGCTCATGTATATTCATTTCACACAAGTTTGGTATAAAAAAATCAGCATGATAATTCCTATTTTATCTTAAAGCAATGAAGAGAAAGAGAGGTAAACTATATGTCTTAAAAGCTAAGGAAATAGCATTCTGTGGTTACCAGACTAGGTTAAAACCATATGTAACTTTCCAACAAATATCTGCAATGATACTTCCCACCCTTAATATAACTCATGGGAGTACTTAAATAAAATGAAAATGGAAATGTTATCTTTTAAATTTACTGATTATTACTGTGAAAACTGGCAAATTACCATTAATCCAATAAATATCAGTATTAATTAAAACTACCTGAACATACTTTAATACACTTATTGAAGTAAATGCAGTAACATTCACTTATTAGGTTATATTCATTTCTATTAGAATAAACACTTAGTTTTTCTTTCAGGATTTTCATCTGTAAGATAAAATAAAACCAAAGGATCAACTGCTTAGCCAACAAAATAAAATTTATACCCTAGGTAAGGAAGTAAAGGCTCTGTATGCTGCCTAAATACAACTGGGTAGCCAGGAAGGTTAACTTCCCAAACCTATTACCCAAATTGAGTAACATTTTTTTATGATTAAGGAAGCTTTAGAAACAACAATCACTGCCTCTTCCTTCCAAATTCAGTCTCTGCTACCACTCAGTGTCACCAATTCCTGAGCATTTTAATAAGGCATAAGACCATAACAGGTCTACATTTCTTAATGTAGGATGAGAGGATTCATCCTGGTTTAAGTTGCTGGTTCTATGAAACTCATTTCCTCCCTGAACCTCAACCCATCTCTTTCTGTAAACCAATTTAAAGCCACCAACCAGGTATAATGATTCTCAGAACTTATTTTTGAAGGGAAAAAAATCTCTGAAAGTCAGAAACTTATTCGATTCCTAAGTCCTGTTCTTAGCACCAGAACTACCTCTCAGTCAAATAAAAAATTTTTCATCATCCCAGATTCAGTCCAATTTAGAGACCTCCTCAGTCAGGTTAGCTATTTCAGTTTTAAATACTCCTAGGAAATAGAATTGACAGGGAGAGAGTCACCTTTAAAAAATTTATGGAAATCTGTGAAACGATGCCCTTCAAAAAAGTATATTTTACCCCAATTTGAATTAAATATGTAGAATTAAGGATCAATTTGGGGAAGTTAACAAAATTTTTTAATTCATTAATATTTGAAATTGTTGACTTGGAAATAGGTAATTTATTATTCTCACCAAAGACATCTGTATTTTCTTTCTTTTGATTCAAATAAATAGTAAAGAGACTTACTACAGTAAACATTCAGCTAACATACTTCAAAATTCCTTAAATTAGATCTAAATCAACCTTGCCTGTCATTCAGATAAAGAACATTAAAGCAATATACTATATATCTTATTGAGTTAAGTCAGAGAAAGAGGAGATTGAGTATTACCATAAATAACTATATTATACTTTGGAACCTGAAAATTTCTAATACACATGCTATCATTTCATCTTCATAGAAACCAAATTTTAAAAACTGAGATAAAACAAATTTAAGTGACTTGCATAATATAATATAAGATGAGTTTTTAATCCTTTTTTGGATTGTTTCTAAAGCTTTAAAATGGTATTAGGATATACCAGGAGTTTTGGGATTTTTAAAATCAGCACTTTTGATTTATCACCCTCTATGTTTGAGGCATCAAGCTAGGTGCTTTATAAATCACAAATTTATAACATACAAGGTCCCTTCCCTTTAGAATTTTACAATTTGGCTAAAGAGAGAAATAAAAAGCTATGGAAAATGAATGCAGTGTGAATAGGACTCATCAAGTACTATGGGGGAGTAGAACAAGGTACATGTTGCCTTCTATTAGGGTGATCATACAAATCATAGCATGGGGAGTGTTAGTAAAAGAAAACTAGTGAGGATCAGAAGACATATGAGATGAAGATGGCAAAAATAAGATGGCAGAATGAGAAATGTGCAATTAACACGAGTAAGTATGGAGCCAAGTAGTATGATGCTGGAGTAAGCAAGAGCCAGATGGGAACATGACTTGGCCTTTATCCTGTAGGCAAAGGTCTTAGTTTAAGTGGTGATACTTTCATCAGAAAGTTTTATTTTGCTATAGTGTGCAGAATTTATTGGGTAATGAAAATTTAAAGGAAAAAAAAAAAAAAAAAACAATTAAAAAGTTCCTGCCATTACAGTCTAATATTCATGAAGTACTAAAGGCTTGAATTTGAAAGACGGCAGTGGAAAGAGAAAGGAAACAGACCAAAATTCATAATTCTTCCTGTTATAATGAAAATGATTGATATAATCACACATATGGCTATCTGCTATCACTTGTTGAATATGTGAAAACAGTAGAAAATCAAGAACTTGCAAACAGACTTTCAAGAAAAATTTTGGTTAAAATCATCTCATAAAATTATCTATTCTCTAATGGAAGATATCCATAGTCACTTTGGAATATACTCAAATGTAGCATATACTATCTCTTTTTTCCATTAACATTTTATTTTGAAACAATTTGAAACTTACAGGACAGTTACAAAAATAATACAAAACCAATACATTGAACTCCATCATACCACCTCCCCGCAGATACCTAAATCCTCCAATTTTAACACTTTATCACATTTCCTGTATCACTCTATCTAGCTATCCATTTATCTATTATCATTCTATCCATCTAGTCCATCCATCCATCCACTCATTTTCTAAATATCTGGGACTAGGTTGAATATCATGTTCTTTGAAAACAATACTTTTGTATTGTTAGGAATCGAGTAAGTTTCTGACTTTCAGAGATTTTTTTCCCTTCAAAAATAAGTTCTGAGAATCACTATACCTGGGTGGTGGCCCAAGAACAAGAATATTCATTTACGTAACAATCTTAAGTACAGTTACAAGTTCAAGAACTTTAACACTGATATAAAGCTTTCCATCTACATTCCAAGTTTTCACATGTTCTAAGAATGTCCTTTTGGGCCTTTTCTCTCCCATTATTAGATTCAATCCAGGATGACGAATTGCATTTAATTGTCGTCGTCTCATTAGCTGCTCTGCTCTGTTTTTAAAGTATGGAAACATATATATACAACATAAACTTTCTATCTCAACCACTCCCGAGCATAGTAATCAGTGAGATTAATCACATTCACATTATAGTGCTACCCTCATCAAAATACATAACCAGAACTTTCCCATCTGCCCAAACAGAAACCCTACACCCATTATGCATTAACTCTCTATTTCCCCACCCCAAACTGTATTCTTTCTGTCTTTAACTGTTGACATATTCTAGCTATTTCATGTAAATAAATATTACAATATCTGCCCCTACTTTGTGTCTAACTTATTTCACCCAACATGATGTCTTCAAGTTTCACCATTGTAGTTATATGTATTGAGACTTCATTCCTTGTTAAAGCTAATATTCCACTGCATGTATATACTATACATTTTGCTTATTCATTCATCTGTTGATGGACATTTGGGTTGCTTGCACCTTTTGGCTATTGAGAATAAAACTGTTATGAACAGTGGTGTACAAACACCACTGGCTATTTGGTGTCCCTTGGCATTCCATATCAACACCTGGCTATTTGGTGTACCTTGGCCTTCCATATGAAGTTGATGATTAGTTTTTCCATTTCTGCAAAGAAGGCTGTTGGAATTTTGATTGGGATTGCATTAAATCTATAAATTGTTTATGCAGTATTGGAATTTTAAGAATATTAAGTCTTCCAATCCATGAACACAGACTATCTTTCCATTTATTTAGGTCTTCTTTAATTTCATTCAGTAATGATTTGTATTTTTCTGTATATAAGTCTTTTAAATACTTGGTTAAATTTATTCCTGGGATTTTTATTCTTTTAGTTGCTACTTATACTATCTATTTTTTTTATTTGAGAAGTAGTGAGTTTACAAAACAATGATACATAAAACACAGGATTCCGGTATACCACCCCACTACCAACACCGTGCTTTGGAGTGGAACATTTGTTATTATTGATAGCACTTTTTAAAAAAGAAAAAAAAATTTAACAGTAGTTACCTTTCTTACAATTCATGAAAGATTACCACTTTATTAGGTAATGCATTTGTTATAATTTTTTAAAGAACATTCCATACTATTAACTATAGTCCATCATCTACAATAGAGTTCAATGTGGTATACAGTCCTGTTTTATCTTTTAATTTTCATTCTAGGAATATGTATACCCTAAAGTTTCTCCTTTTAACCATAATCACTTATACAGTTCAGTGCTATTGATTACACTTAAAAAAATGAGGTACCATCCATTTCCAAACTTTACCATCAGCCTAAACAGAAAATATGTACAAGCTGAGCATCAACTCCCCATTCTCTAACACCAATCTGTTTCCTGGTAACCTTTATTCTAGATTCTAACACTAAATCATCATAGTGAAATACAATATTTGTTCTTTTGTGTCTGGCTTATTTCACTCAGCAAATATCCTTGAGGTTAATCCATGTTGTTTCATGCATCAGGACTTAATTTCTTCTTAAACCTGAATAGTATTCCATTTTATGTATATACCACATTTTGTTTATCCATTCATCAGTTGATATTCGTGGGTTGCTTCCATCTTTTTGGCAACTGTGAATAATGCCGCTATGAACACCGGTATGCAAACATCTGTTTGAGTCCCTGCTTTCAGTTGTTCTGGGTATATATCGAGTAATGACATTGCTGGATCATATGGTAAGTCTATACTTATTTTCTGAGGAACAGCCAAACATTCTTCCACACTGGCTGCACTGTTTTACATTCCAACAAGCAAAGTTATTGTTCTTATTTTTCCACATCATCTCCAACACTTGAAGTTCTCTGTTTTGTTAATAGTGGCTATTCTAATGAGTGTAAAATGATATCTCATGGTTTTGATTTGCATTTCCCTAATAGCTAGAGATATTGAGCATCTTTTCACATGTTTTTTTAGCAATCTGTATTTCTTCTTTGGAGAAATGTCTATTCAAGCCTTTTGCCCAATTTTAAATTGGGTTGTCTTTTTATTGTTGAGTAGATATCTTTATATATTCTGGATATTATACCCTTATTGGATATGTGGTTTCCAAATAGTTTCTCCCATTGAGTAGGTTGTCTTTCTTTTTCTTTTTTTTTTTTTTTTTGACAAAGTCCTTTCAGGCACAAAAGGTTTTAATTTTGAGGAGGTACCATTTTTTTATATTTTCTTTTGTTGCCTGTGCTTTGGGTATAAAGTTTAAGAAACCATTGCCAACCACAGGCTCTTGAAGATGCTTCCCTACATTTTCTTGTAAGTGTTTCAGAGTCCTGGTTCTTATACTTAGGTCTTTGACTCATTTTGAGTTAATTTTTTTATATGGTGTGAGATAGGTCCTCTATCATTCATTTGCATATGTATATCCAGTTCTCTCAATACCAGCTGTTGAAGAGACATACTTTCCCAATTGAGTGGAATTGGTAGCCACATCAAAAATCAATTGGCCATAGATGTAAGGGTCTATTCCTGAACTTTCAATTCCATTCCACTGATTTATATATCTATCCTTGTACCAAAACCAAGCTGTTTTGACCACTGTAGCTTTGTAATAAGCTTTCAGATCAGGAATTGTGAGTCCTCCAACTTCATCCTTCCTTTTCAAGATGTCTTTAGCTATTCTGGGCCCCTTACACCCTTCCAAATAGATTTGATAATTGGCTTTTCCATTTTTGCAAACTAGGCTATTGGAATTCTGATTGCAATTGCTTTGAATTTGTAAATCAATTTGGGTAGAAGTGACATCTTAATGATATTTAATCTTACAATCCATGAACATGGAATATCCTTCCATTTATTTAGGTCTTCTTTGATTTCTTTTAACGGTGTTTTTGTAGTTTTCTGTATAAAAGTCCTTTACATCCTTGGTTAAAGTCATTCCTAAATATCTGGCTCTTATAATTGCTATTTGTAAATGGAATTTTTTCCTTGGCTTCCTCATCAGATTGTTCTTTACTAGCATATAAAAACACTACTAACTTTTGTGTGCTGTTCTTGTACCCCAGAACTTTGCTGAACTCATTTATTAGCTCTAGTAGCTTTGGTGTAGATTTCTTTGGACATCCTATATATAGGATCAGGTCATCTACAAATAGTGAAAGTTTTACTTCTTTCTTCCCAATTTGGAGGCTTTTTATTTCTTTTTTCATTCCTAACTGCTCTGGCTTGATTTTCTAGAAAAATGTTGAATAAGAGTGGTGATAGGGGGTATCCTTGTCTTGTTCCAAATCTGAGAGTGAAAGCTTTCAGTCTTTCAACATTCAGTAGGGGAGGCGGCTGTGGCTCAATCAGTAGGGCTCCCGTTTACCATATGGGAGGCCCCGGGTTCGGTTCCCGGGGCCTACTGGTGAAGGCAAGCCCGCCCACACGGCATGGTTAGCTGACCCAGCGAACACAAGCACCAAGGGGGGGATAAATGAATAAATAAAATCTTAAAAAAAAAAAAAAAAAAAAAAATTCAGTAGGATGTTAGTTGTGGGTTCTTCATACGTGCTTGTTTTTTTTTTTTTTAAGATTTTATTAATTCTCCCCCCTGCCCCCCACCCCCCGTTGTTTTTGCGCTGTCTGCTCTCTGTGTGTTCTTCTATGTCTGCTTGTCTTCTCTTTAGGTGGCACTGGGAACCAATTCTGGGACCTTCCAGAGAGGGAGAGAGGCACTCGATCTCTTGTGCCACCTGAGCTCCTTGGTCTGCTGCGTCTCTTATTGTCTCTCCTCTGTGTCTCTTTTTGTTGCATCATCTTGCTGCGCCAGCTCTCTGCGTAGGCCAGCACTACCATGTGGGCCAGCTCTCCACTCAGGCCAGCTCGCCTTTCACCAGGAGGCCCCGGGAATCGAACCCTGGAACTCCGATATGGTAGAGGGAAGCCCAATTGCTTGAGCCACATCCATCTCCCTTCATATGAGCTTTTACCACGCTGAGGAAGTTTCCTTCTATTCCTATTTTTGGAGTGTTTTATCAAGAAATGATATTGGATTTTATCAAATGCCTTTTCTATGTCAATTTATGTTATATTGTGTTTTTTCCACATTTTGTTAATGTGGTATATTACATTAATTAATTTTCTTATGTTGAACCACCTTGGCATATGTGGGATAAAACCCACTTGATCATGGTGTGTAATTCTTTTAATGTGCCATTAGATTCAATTTGCAAGCATTTTGTTGAGGATTTTTGCATCTACAGTCACTAGAAATATTAGTCTGTAATTTTCTACCTTGTATTATCTTTATCTGGCTTTGGTGTTAAAATAATGTTGGCCTCATTGAATGAGTTAGGTAGCATTCCCTCCTGTTTGGTTTTTGGAGTCTTTGAGCAGGATAAGTATTGATTCTTCTGGAATGATTTGCAGAATTCAGCTGTGAAGCTATCTGGTTTTGAGCTTTTTTGGGGGGGAGGTTTTTGATGACTGATTCAATGTCTTTATCTGTAATTGGTCTGCTGAGGTCTTGTATTTCTTCTAGAGTCAGTGTGGGTTGTCCACATGTTTCCAGGAATTTATCCATTTCATCTAAGTTGTATAATTTGTTGGCATACAGTTGTTCATAGTAACCTCTTATTATCCTTTTTATTTCTGTGGGGTCAGTATTAACATCCCCCATGCCATTTCTGATTTTATTTATTTTCATCTTCTCTGTCAGTCTAGCTAAGGGTTTGTCAATTTTATTACTCTTCTCAAAGAACCAACTTTTGTTTTTGTTAATTCTCTCTCGTTTTTTAATACTCAATTTCATTTATTTCTGCTGTTATCTTTGTTATTTCTTTCCTTCTGCTTGATTTGATATTAGTTTGTTGCTCTTTTTCTAGTCTCTCCAGGTTTGTAGTTAGTTCTTTGCATTTAGCTCTTTCTTCTTTTTTAATATAGGCATTTAGGGCTATAAATTTCCCTCTCAGCACTGCCTACACTGCATTCCATAGGTTTTGATATGTTATGTGTTTCCTTTTGTCTCAAGATTATTTACTCATTTCTCTTGCAATTTCTTCTTTCACGCACTGATGGCTAGTGTGTGTTGTTTAATTTCCATATACTTGTGAATTTCTACATTTGCCTGTTACCGATTTCCAGCTTCATTCCATTATGGTCAGAGAATATACTGTGTGTAATTTCAATCTTTCTAAATTTATTGAGAATAGTTTTGTGATCCAGCATGTGGACTATCCTGAAGAATGTAATACTGCCATTTTGGAGTGCAATATTCATTTAGGTCTAGTCATTTATGATATTATCCAAGTATTGATAATTGATCCTCTGTCTAAATGTTCTATCTATTGATGAAAGAAGTGTATTGAAGTCTCCAATTATTATTGTAGAGACATCTATTTCTCTCTTAAGTTTTGCCAGTGTTTGTCTTATATATTTTGGGGAACTATGGTTAGGTGCAGAAATATTTATGATAGTTATTTCTTCTTGGTGAATTGTCCCATTTATTAATGCATAGCATTCTTCTTTCTTTCTTATAACAATTTTGCTTTTAAACTCTTTTTTTTTTTTTTCTCCTGATATTAGTATAGCTATACCAGTTCTTTTTTGGTTACTGTTTGCATGGAATATTTTTTTTAAAAGATTCTTAGATTACAGAAATGTAACACATAAAATATAGGGATTCCCATATGCCCCACTCCCCACACTTCCCACATAAACAACATCCTTCATTAGTGTGGCACACTCATTGCAATTGATAAACGCATCCTAGGGCACTGCCACTGACCACAGACCATAGTTCACATTGTAGTCTACACTCTCTTCCACACTGTTCTGCATGTTATGGGGCCATATAAAATGGCCTACAGCTGTCATTGCAATGTCATTCAAGATGATTCCCAAGTCCCAAAAAACAACCGTTTTTCCCTTGCCCTGCCCCCAGAGCCTCCAGTGACCACTGCCTCCACATCAATGTTGTAATTTCTTCCATTGCTAGAATCACAATATGGCTATAGTAGAATACCAGTAAGTCCGCTCTAGTCCATAGTTCATTCCCTAATCCTGAGGATTCTGGGATGGTGATGCCTACTCCACCTCTAATTGAGATGGGGCTTCAATCCCATATGGCTGATAGATGGGGCTCTCTTGATTGCAGTTGTGGACTCTCTCGGTTCCTTGGTGTGGTGGTTGTCCATCCTCAGCTCCTTGTTAGTTGTCCTGGATGAGTCCAATGAACTGGAGAGTAGGTGTAGCATCTCCACTGAGACTCCGGGACCAGCTGGCACACAGACAGCCCAAAGATCCAAGTCTCTTGTACATAAATCTACAAACTCCAGCACCAAGTATAGGTTTAAATAGAAGAGATATATGAGCCATGTGTAGGGAAGCCATAATTGAGTCCAACTCTGTCACTCTCAGGAGCACAAACTCCAAAGTAGGGTCCACTGGCAAGGCACCAAACTCTGGAGCTATCTGCCCTGACCATAGGACCTGGTTGTCTCCAGAGCCCTCAGGAGACCCACTATTTGGTGTAGCATCCACTTTGGCAGTATGAGATCCTGCTGAGATGTGCATAAGTGTTACCTCTGGGATGACCTCCTGACTCACTTTGAAGTCTCTTAGCCACATAAACTCACTTGTCTTTACCTTTTCGCCCTTTTATACAAGGCCTTTTTCCAGTTGCAATACTAGTTGGTGCTTGGTAGTAATCCCTCGGTGCCAGGAAGGCTCATCCCCAGGAGTCATGTCCCACACTGGGGGTGAGAGGGGAGGTAATGCATTTATATGCTTAGTCTGGCTTAGAGAGAGGCCAAAATTGAGCACAAGGAGGCTCTCATAGGCACACCACAAATCTAAGCTAAGTTTCAATTTCAAGAGCAAAGGCTCATAAGCATAATCGTCAATATCAAGGGCCCATCAATGGATCATCCTCCTTCTACAGTCACTGCCCCTGCACTTCAGTGTTATAACTGTAGAGGCAGTACTTACTTCTGCTATTGTATCCTTTGGTTTTTATATGTCATATTTTTATTTTTCTCTCTTTTTACCCTTTCTGGTTTTTTTAATACTTTTTAAATATTTTTTTAAAGATACTTTAGATTACATAAATGTTACATAAAAAATTTAAGGGATTCTCATATGCCCTACTTCCTACATCTCCCACACTTTCCTACATTAACAACATCCTTCATTAGTGTGGTACATTTGTTACAATTGATGAACACATATTGATGTACTGCCACTAACTGTGGATTAGAGTTTACATTATAGTTTACACTCTGTCTCACACAATTTTGTAAGTTTTGACAAAATATATAATGGCCTCTATTGGTCATTGCAACATCATATAGGACAATTCCAATGTCCTGAAAACAGGTGTAATATGTGGGCATTTTCTTTTCACCATTCTAGTAACCCTTACTGACAACCTTCACTTCTTGACTCTACTCCAAGCCTCTTCTATCTTTTCCTTTCAGCCCATAGAGCTCACTTTAGTATTCTTGTAGATGAGGTCTCTTATTAATGAACTCTCTCAGTTTCTGTTTATCTGTGAGTATTTTAATCTCTCCCTCATTTCTGATGGACAGATTTGCTGGATAAAGAATTTTTGGCCGGCGGTTTTTCTCTTTCAGTACCTTAAATATATCATACCAATGCCTTCTCGACTCCATGGTCTCTGATGAGAAATTGGTCCTTAATATCTTATTGCAGATCTCTTGTATGTGAACAACTCTCCTTTCTGTTGCTGCTTTCAGAATTATCTCTGTATATTTGGCACTTAACATTCTGATTAGACTGTGTCTCATTCTAATGGATCTTCTAGACACCCAGCCCTATTTTGGTTCTTCAAATATATCAATGATAAAAAACACAATAGAAAAATATTCCTGCTATCAAGGAGCTTTCATTTTTGCAGGGATAAACAATAAGTGCCTAGGGAAAGAAGACGGGTCATTATGCCAGGCCCTTGATATTGATGATTATACTTTGGAGCCTTTTCTTGTGAAATTGGAACTTAGCCTAGTATTATATATTGCCTAAGAGTTACCTCCGGAAAGCCTCCTTTTACTCAAATGTGGCCTCTCTGTAAACAAAACTCAGCATATAAATGCACTACTTTCCCCGTCATCCTCTGGCATGGGACATGACACCTAGGGATGAGCCTCCCTGGCACCAAGGGATTCTTACCAAGCGCCAACTAGTGATGCATCTGAGAAAAGACCTTGACCAAAAGGGGGAAATATTAAATACAAATGAGTTTTTATGCCTAAGAGATTTCAAGGTGAGTCAGGAGGTCATTCCAGAGATTATGCTTATGCACATCTCAGCAGGATATCACTGACTGCCACAGTAAACAGTGCCTCAAACAGCAGGGGTCCTAAGGGCTCTAGAGACATCTAGACAATATAAACAGGGCAGACAATCTCAGTAACTCAGCACCCTGTCAGTGGGTTTACTTTGGAATTTCTGCTCCCCAATGTAATAGAGCTAGACTCATTCATAAATCCCCTACACCTGGCTCTTCTGCCCCTTTTATTTGAACATATAATTAGCACTATACTTGTTAAATATATGTCCTAGAGACTTAAATCTTTGACCTGTTCATGTGCTGGTTGAGCCCTGAATCTCAGCAGAATTGTAACATCTCTCTCTATAGTTCATTGGACTTACCCAGGACAACAAACAAAAGGATGATGATGGACAACACCCATCCAAAAAACACAGAGTATCTACAACTGCAAGCATGACAGTTCCATCCATCTGCCCCATGGGATCTAAGACCCCTCTCAATTAGAAACAGAATGGGCATCACCATCCCAAAATGTTCAAGAATGGGGAATGAACAATGGACTAAAGTAGACTTATTATTATTCTATTATTAGTCTATGAGAGATATTATTCTAGCAATGGAAGACATTGTATCATTGACATAAAGGCAGTGGCCACAAGAGGTTCTGAGAGGAGAGAGAGAGAAGAATAAGTATAACATGGGGGCATTTTGGGGACATTGGAATTGTCCTGCATGACATTGCAATGATGGATACAGGCCATTACACATTTTGTCAAAACCTGTAAAACTGTAAGGGACAAAGTGAAAACTATAATGTAAACTATAGTCCATGGTTAGTCACAATGCTTCAATATGTATTCATCAATTGTAATAAATGTACCACACTAATGAAGGATGTTGTTAATGTGGGAAAGTGTGGTAGGGGGAGAGAGTGGAGTATATGGGAATCCCCTATGTTTTTTATATAACATTTATATAATCTAAAGCTTCTTTAAAAATAAAAAAAATATTTTAAAAAACACAATAAGTAACCAATATTTTTAAGATATGAAATTCACAGTATTTTTAAATGTGAAAAGTGCTGTGGGGGGGGGAAATGCAGAGCACCATAAGAAAGTGAGGGAAAGGGTGGTTCAGTTTTGAATAGAGTAGCCACTGGGCTCAGCCACTTTGAGAAGATTCCATAGCCTTTTCAGCTGACACAAGCACTTTGGTGAGATGGAGGGCCACTAGAGGCTTCTGAGCAGAGGAATGATTTTAATTTATTTTTTAATAGTCAATAGGATATACTATTAGAACATGGTATCTAAAAGCAAAGTTGATATAATTTAAGAGGGAAGAGGTAGTACTATGAAAAATACTGTGTGTGGGGAAGGATGGAGGCTACAGAGCTTAAAACAACTACCCTCAGATATGGGAGATAGCAACAGCTAATACAGCTATATGCCAAGAACTGTTTAGAGGGCTTTCCTCCTCACAAAAAACCATATAACAGCTTTCACTGGTAGGTAATACCTTTTCCACATTCCAAATTCTGAATACCAACATGCTGTAAAAACCAATGTGGTTGCAAAACTGACCCAAAGCCATGTGAGACAATTTATAATCTTGGTTTAGTCCACTTAGAAAATATATACATGAAGAAATAATTAAGCCCCAAAATTCAAGTAACCTTGAAATATTGTAGTTGATAACGTGTTACAGCTATTATGTACACACAGAAACATTTTTTTAACTGACCTATATTTTCAAAAGATTGTGGAGTTATATTTAAATTTATCAAATGCAAAAAGGAAAAAAGAAACCAAAAACAGAAATGAATCAGTACAATTCTACCCAGCATAAAACCTTGAATAAGATGGAAGACATGAGTCTGTTGGTACAGATTTTGATTTTACAGTTTAAAGGTATGTGTTTTTTGTGTTTTTTTCATACAACCTATCCTCTAAACACAAGCTAGTTGCTTTATGGGCTGTTCAAACAAAGGAAATGTTATTTTTCCAACCCTGAAGGAAAAACAGGCTGTTTCAGACATACTGAAAATTGGGATGTTAGCATCTATCATGGCATCTTTGTATAGAAATTTTAAGTATAAATTTTACAGACATGAATTTGACTAAATTTACCATCATTTAAAAAAACCCAAGATGCAACTCACAGTTGTACTGTCCTGGATGGCAGCCACTAGATAAACATGGCTACAGAGCACTGGAAAGGTGGCTAATCTGAATTTATGCTCTAGCTAAGTCAAAATACACACCAGATTCCAAAGATTGAGTATGAGAAAAAGAATGTAAAATATCTCATAATTTTATATTGATTATACATTGAAATAATATTTCAGGTATAACGGATAAATGAAACATTTTAATTTCACCAGTTTCTTTTTGCTTTTTTTAAATGTAACTACTAGAAAAAATTAAATTACATATGTATCGTATATTAAACTTTACTGGATAGCACTGTTCCACAGTAAAGACCCATAAGTTATTAATTTCTCAAATAATTATATTCAAATAATTTCACTTTAAATCACTAAAACGAGTTAAATAAACACAGATACAAATGACAAGCAACATTTATCAGAAATGCTAAAATAAGTTTTCTAAAACTCAAGAGTAACCATTATTTTAGATTTTCAATTAGGTATACAAAAATTCAACAAGCAAAATAAAACCTTCATTGTATGAAATGTCTGATTTGTTTCAAAATCTATTTTAAGTATTTTCAGTCATAAATATGCATAGGAAGGTTTCAAGTCCTATTTTCCTTCACTAGAGTTCAGACAGAGCTAAGTTTTGTGAACCTAATACACTTAAAATGACATCAGGAAATAGGTAACCTATTTTTTAAAAAGTTGGGAGACATTTCCTAACTCAAAAAAAGCTTTAGACTTTATATCAAATTGGAGAAAAACAAAAGTCTCTCTCATAATAGATCTAACTTTAGTAAAAGATATACTGATAAACATTTCCTAATATAAGTAAAAGCATTCCAAATATCTATGTTTGACTATATTCAAACATATGCACACCCTACAACCGGCAAGTTCCATCTGCTGTTATACTTCACAGTCGTGTTTATTTCTACCAAAATATATAAAGAAGTTCACAGCAATCTTATTTTTAGTCCCAAATGAGAAAGATACTAATGTCCATTTACAGTTGAATGGATAAATAAATGGTGGTATAATCATGCAATGGACTATAGATAGATTTGAAGAAAGAAAACAAAACTGGTACACTATGGATGATTCTCACAGACATAATATTGGTCAAAACAACCAGACACAAAGAAGTTCATACATGTGATTCCATATTTGTAAAGTTCGAAATCAGCCAAAACTAATCTATGGTAAATTATACCTAAGACTGGTTACTATTGGGCAGGGGCAGTATTGTCTAGAAAGGGCATGCAGGGTCTACCTATGTAAAAAATAAAAATAGAAATTACCAGGCACTTGAGAATGTATACTTGCCATATAAAAGTTATAGTTCATTAAAAAGATTAAAAAAGAAAAATAACTTACTTTTTTTAAAAGAGGCTCATACATGATGATTTATATCAAAAGATTTAAAACCAATTCCTATTCTGAATTTACAAGAATTTGTCTACATACTCCTTCAACTGAACTTAATTTCTTTGCAATTTCTTTTTAATTAAATGCAGTAAGCAGTTCTACTCTATTCAAACATACTCTTAATTTTGACCTTACATGATAAACTTTCATAAACAGATAACTGATAACAGCTTTTAAAAGTGCAACAAATCCTTTTTACAATGGAGTTAGAATTTTTATATCTTCAAATATTTAATTGTAATAGTTAATTCTTAGCTTCAATTAAAATAGATAATCCTAAATTCCACAAAATCCAGAATGTCTGTTCACATAATTTCTTCCACTGATAAGGTATACATAGCAAAACTTCAATTAATATTTGGGGGTTCATTTACAACTTCTTTCACAGTCCCAATGTACACATATAAATGTATTTGCTTTCTCCCTCCTTAGTATAACTGACAGTAAGAGTGAAAAAATGCTGCTTTGCCAATAGTGAATAATCTTGAACATATAGAGATTAGGCTCTATTTTTACAGTTCCAATATAAAGTGCTATGGAAACATAAAAGACTTCTAGAGATTCACACTTCTTGACAAGTGATTATTTAAGAAAATCTGTAAAATCCATCTTTTTTTTTAATCTTATGTGAATATAAATCAAGTCTATCCAATTAATAAAATAAATATGTAGTCAAACAAGTTGACTTTTTCAATACAACCTAAACAAATAACATTCCATTAAATGTATTTGAGTCCCTCACACATCTCTTTCTATTGCTCCGATGACTGAGCAAAGTTTTTAAAAGAAAAACGTAAGATGTAAAAGGAGGTATAAAGTTGGACACTCAGAAGGAAACACTAGATATGGCTGAAGAAGACTGTTCAACCAGATAAATCAGACAATACATCTACATGGGATTTGGGTGGTGCAAAAAATAAAACACAAAGCAAGTAAGTTTATCAACTATGATCTTAATATCCTTCCTTCCCTGTCATAGAGCATATGTCCTACATGCAGATGAATTGTTATGCTACACTAATCTAACCACAATGACAATAGAGGGAACTTAGCAGATGGACATTCAGAAGCAGAGCCAGGTAACCCAGTTGAATACATCCACAAACACTGATGAACGACTCACTGAAATACCAATGGCAGCTTATCCCTATACTAGAAGGTAGAGGTGTCATAGGGAAGAAAGACTATAGACTGCCTAAATGCTTAATGTATACTTTATACTGGCTCAGATAAACAGGAACTTTTTATATCTCATTCTTGAATCAGTGCATTCCTTAAAATAGACCAAACTGCTTAGATCTAAACGAAACAGTTTTTTTCATTCTTACACAAAATTCAGAATTTACCAACACTGAAATATACTCCTTCCCTCTGTGACAAACGTCAAACTAGTTTGTCAATATCTGAAAGTTAAAGAAAAGTAAACAAAGCATGGCATATCGTTACTCTGGCAATAACTGAATATAGTTCTCTATGTTTAAAAATGGAGCAATAAGACAAAATACAATACCTTCTGGATGTGTTTCTCCCAAATGCTGGATCCTGAGAACAGGGTTCTAAAATAGTTTACAATCCAAACACTTCCTGAAAATTAAGAGAAATACGTGTTATTTCAAATGCATCTTAACTCAAAGAATTTCAATAGTATATTTTACAATGTATTTTTAACTACTGAATAAAATAAAACATCTTTTAAATCAACAAAATATATGTATTGCAAGTTAAGAACTATTCCTATTGATACATGCTTTTCTCAGGCACAGTAGCTAACCATATCTTGAAACAACCTGTATTACAGGATTAATTACCAAAATATACTACCTATCCCCATTGTGAAGACTATCACCTATTCTCCAGGATGTAAGAAGTTAATAAAGCAATAAAGAGGAATTTCGATCAAGGTTTCTGGGAGAAAAAGTATTAGAATTATCTGATAGTCATTACAGAGTTTAAAACACCATTTTTTTTTCTAGGCCACTAGAAGTAGAAAATTTTAAACTTAGGATTAGAATCATCCTAGATACAGAATGGCATTGACATTGACATGTGGGAAACTACACTTTCAGTAACAAAAGAGTGGATGAAAGAGTTTGGCCAGCAAAAGTTGTCACCTACACTATAAATATTGGGATGGCTGAAGAAACTTCATATTGATCAACAGGCCAATGGATAGGGAAGTAACCTGGTGATAAGAGAGCTATGATGCAAACTTTCTGCGAGTACTATAGCAGTATTCCATTTGTATCATCCACTTCACTTATATCTGCTTTATATTTTTAGAATTCTCAGTGCCTATCCCATAACCTATGATCAGTTCCCACACAGTACACATTTGCCCAAAAGTAATCCAAACCTGAATTCTAATTTCCTGAAATGAAGTAGTTACGTTTCATTATCAATTCATTTTACCAGGCCCCTTCAGTTCCTTTAAAACTATACAGAGGTATGAAATTTCTTTGAGTGATGCTTTCTCAGCAGGCTCCTTCACCACTGTGCATTCAGATCACTTTCTCTGTATCTTGCTTATTATTCTCCCTGTAATTGTAAGCCCCTCATGCTTCTTTAACTCCCCCAATACCTGGCATAGTACAAGGCTTATATAGTTGATTGCTCAATAAATGTCTGGTAAATGAATCAATGACTTTTAGAAGTTTTATGAATTATGCTGAAGTAAAAATAATACCACCAAAGAAAAGAAGATAGTAATATGTGCCAACTACAATGAATAATTCTAACATTTCTTTTTAATTCCTTCACATACATATGCATACACACATGCACATGTGATTTTTCATCAGCAAAACTCTTCTAACCAACCCTTACAACCAGCCTGGCTCGTAGCAGGTATTCGTTCTGCTGAGGTGACTTGGGACTTTAGTCTTGCTATATATAAGGTCCTGGACCAATCGGCATGGTAATTGTACATAAATAAAAATCCTCTAAATTAGGCGTTCTTAACCTTTTTGTTCCACAGACCTCTTTGTCAGTCAGGTGAAAACCACAGACACCTTACTAAGTCCACACGATACTGTGTATTGTTTAATAAATATATCATACTCACATCAACATGTCCCCACAAGAATAATGGTTTTTAAATTTCAATTCAAGCTCATGGGACCCTGATTAAGAACCCCTGCTCTAAATACATAAATCAGTGACTCCTACGCTACTCTCTATCAGCAGCAGGGAATGTCTCCTATTTATGCAAGTCAAAGATACCTAGAATCAGAACTAAGGGCAAATTTTTCCCAAGTTTTTGAAGTAGACTGAAGGCACATCCTGAAAATGGAGTCAAAAACTATCAGAAAGGAAAAAACAGCCAAAACACCCTGAAATGACCTCCTGGTGATTTAAAAAAAAAAAAAAAAAAAAGCATTACCATTTCTATTAGGATACTACTTTTTCAGTAGCTAAATAAAAACATTACCAAATCATTTTATGTAATAAAATTTAACCTTATTTTGACCTTCCTCATAAAGCAAACAAACCTCCCTATCCAATAAGTTTCCATCTGAACTATGCAAGATGATAAACAATACCTTAATTGCATTCATTTACATGACTTTGAAACTATTCAGGGCTGAAGTCACTGACTGCAAGGTCACAGAATACAAAAAGGTAGAAGAGAGGCAATCTACTGTGGAGGGCAAATCTTCTTATACATTAAGGTAGCACCTTCTCCCTCCCTCAACAGGTACAGACATGTGTATTTGAAATACATCACATACACACACGTTGGTTTTATAACTACATATATAATATCTTAAGAAATATCTTTACTAAGTTCCTCCTATATGTGACTTTCTTATTAAAATTAATCTGTTTGAAGAAATGCAAACAATGATTCTATGCCCTAATGATATTTAAAATCAAAGCATGAAATAGGGCTAGTATTTTTTCTGTTATCTCAAAATTTTCTAACAACCTAAAACTAAAATCCAGTTTAAGAAAGTTAGAGTTTTGGAACAAAAATTGCAAACATGTGTATTAAAAGTTTCTGCTTTCATTTTTAATATGTAATAAAGTATATAGTCAACAAATTTGCTTAAAGGAGCAGACTTTACATATCTCAAAGCCAATAATACAGCATAGTAAAAGAAAGGAACTATAATATACTGACAAAAATGGACTCCCAAATATTATATGGGACAAAGTGTATTCTTCCAAACATCATAACAAATCAAAACACATAAGAACATGTTAACCCTACAAAATAGTTCCCTTTAGATTAGCAAGATACAATTCAAACACAAACTAGATAATATGGACATTTGAATTTACTGAAGAAAAGAGAATGGAACCCAAAGGATGAGATCTACAGTACTTTAAGAATGTTTATGTTAGTACATACATATATATAAAGTATTTGTTTGAGATTTAATATAATAGTACCACGAGATTCATTTAAGAAGCTTCTGTGCAGCTTGTGTTAAGATGGCAGAAGAGTAGGAAGCTCTAAGAACCAGTCCCTCCACCAGAACTATTAAACAGGCAAGAACTGTCAGAATCAACTATTTTGAAACACTGGCGTCTAGAACACTATACAGCATCCAGGCAAGAACGTGAGAAGAGGATGGTAAATTATGGTAAATATTAGTAAATGGCTCTCTGTACAGGGATTAATCATCCATCCCCCACCTCAGGTTGCAGGAAGCAGTGGGTTCAGGCCCCTGACATAGTTTGATGGTCCCACTTCCTAACGATCTGGGGTAGGCATAGGCCCATCAATGATCACGGCTTTTGTTGGTTACTTCAGACCACTGGAGGCCTGGCTCTGAGGTTGGCCACTGTTCCAACCCACCAAGGACAAAGGTGGAAAAGAAGACATAAAGACAGCAGGCTTTCTCAGAGGTGCAAAGGGCAGTTCAAGGCCTGCATGTGCTGAGTAAGTCAAGAAAGAAAGCACAGCTCTGGGGAGCTGTGGAAGAAGCTCCTAGTGCCTGTCCTGGCCCCTCCTTCATCAGGGCAATAGAGCAGCAGGAGCCGGTGAGTGTGCCTTTTGTGGGTCCTTGGACTTGTTCCAGCTGGGAAAGACTGACTTGGGAAACTGTCTCCAGCATGTCCCTTCCCAGAATTTGCCCACCAGACAAAGGCAAATGACAACTAAGAAAGCAGTGTAAGAAAACAAATGAGGCAAATGGCCTGGGGCAAAGGCTTACCTACTTTAAGTCCAGCAGTGGAACAACTGCAAAGGGGAGAAGTTCTGTCTCCTGGGAAGTAGAGGGTGCATTCAAATTGAGGGGAACTACTAAAGCAACTAGCAAGCCAAGCCCAGGATAAGACACAGGCTCAGAAAAGATACGCAGGACCTTGTACTTTTTATTAGCCTTGGGTGGACCAACCCTTGGGAGGGTTGACACTCAAGAAAATCTTTGTCATAACACTAGCTGGTTACAAATTCAAAAATCAGATATCATAGGGAATAAATCTCAAAATTAACATTTTAAAATACTAAAATGTAGAGTGTGCAGCAAAAGATTACAAGACAAAGAAATAGGAAACAATGGCCCATCCAAAGGAAGAGGATAAAAATCCAGAAAACATCAACAAAGAAGACAAAACTGTGGACATACAGGACAAAGGCTTTGAAATACGATCTTTAATATGCTTAAGGAGATGAACAAAAACACAGGAAAAGAATTAAAGAAACTCAGGAAAAGAATGAACACTAAGAATAAACAATAAGAGGGACGGATGTGGTTCAAATGGTTGGGTGTCCGTCTCCCATATGGAGGGACCCGGGTTCGATCCCTGGGACCTCCTGGTTTAAAAAAAAAAAAAAAAAAAGAGTAAGCAATAAGAGAATCTCGATAAGGAGACAGAAACTATAAAAAGGGAACCAAACAGAACTACTACAGTTAAAGACAACAATAACTGAAATGAAAAATTCCCAGAAGTAGGAGCTTGGGGCTAGCAGAAGTAACAATCAGTGAACTCAAAGACAGGACAATTGAAATGAGTCAGGCTGAGGAGCATTAAGAAAAAAAGAATCATGAAAAGCAAAAAATAGCCTAACAAACCTCTGGGACACCATCAAGCAAACCAATATATGCACTAGGAGGTACCAGAAGGAGAAGAAAGAAAGGGGCAGAAGGCTATTCAAAGAAAGAATGACAGAATACATTGGAACACAAAACAGGATAAACTTGAAGAAAAATATGCCTATTTACATACTCACCAAAACTGTTGAAAGAAAAGGATAAGGAGAGAGATCTGAAAGCTACAAGAGAAAAGCAACAAGTTATATACAAGGGATCCCATCCCAATTAGATTAAGTGCCAATTTCTCACTAGGAACCATGGAGGCAAGAAGACAGTAGGTTGAAATACTTAAAAAGATGAAAGAAAACAATTGCCAAGCAAGAATTTTTTATCTCATGAGACTTTCTTTCAAAAATGAGGGGGGGGAAAAAAAAAAAAAAGCTGAGAGAATTCATCACCACTAGACCTGCAAAAGGTTAAGAACCCCTGCTTTAAATCCAAAGCCTTAAGGAGGTTGAAAGTGAATGGTTGGAAAAAATATACAATGCAAGTAGTAAATAAGAGAGAGATGGGGTAGGTATAGGGATATCAAATAAAATAGACTTTAAGTCAAAAACGGTTACAAGGGACAAAGATTTATATTATATTATATTGTTCTGTTACTATATATTATACTATATTATATGCATCATTATATATTAATAAAGGAGCCAATCCAACATTTAACAATTATGAATATATATGTACCTAAGAGCACATATACTGATAGAATGGAGAAATTGGGAGTTCTACCTTAATAGGAGGAGACTTTTAATAAACCACCTTCAATAATGGATAGAAGTCTAGACCTGGGATTCTTAACCTTTTTTGTTCCACAGACTCCTTTGCCAGTCAAGTGAAAATCACTGACCCCTTACTAAGTCCACACTATACTGTGTAGTGTTTAATAAATATAGCACACCTGCACCAACATGTCCCCACAAGAATATGTTTTTTTTTTTTTTTAATTTCAATTCAAGCTAATGGATCCCTTGTTAAGAGTCCCTAATCTAGACAAAAGATTAATAAAGAAATACAGGACTTGAACGATATGCTAAACCAACTAGACCTAACAGACAGATATAAAATGCTCCACCCACCAACAAAATACACATTCTTCTTGAATGCACATGGATCATTCTCCAGGACCACAATGGAAGGAAGCTAGAAATCAGTTACAGGGAGAAATGGAAAATCCACAAATATGCAAAAATAAAACAACATACTCTTAAACAGCCAATGGGATAAAGAGGAAATTGGAAGAGAAATTAGGAAATATCTTGAGGTGAATGACAATGAAAATACAATATACTAAAACTTATGGGATGCAGCAAAGGCAGTGCTGAGAGGGAAATTTATAGCTCTAAATACTTAAAATTAAAAAAAAAATAGTAAGACTTCAAGTCAGAGATCTAACTTCAAAACTGAAATAACTAGAAAAAGAAGTACATATTAAACCCAAAGCAGGCAGAAGGAAGAATATACCAAAGATTAGAATGAAATCTAATAAAATAAACAGAGATTAGAATGAAATCTAATGAAAAAGAGAGGAAAAAAAAAAAGAATCAATAAAATCAAAAGTTGGTTCTTTGAAAAGATCAATAAAATAGACAAACCTTTAGCTAAACTGGCAAAAATAATAAAGAGATAGATACAAATAATGAAAATCAGAAATGAAAAGGGGATAATACTGATCCTGCTGAAATAAAAAGGAATATAAAAGAATACAATGAACTGCACACCAAATTAGATAAACCTAGATCAAATGGACAAATTCTTAGAAATACACAAATGAACTACAATGAAGCAAGAAGAAACAGAAGATCTCAACAACCCAATTAACAGTACAGAGATTGAATCAGTCATCAAAAACCTCTCAAACATTCCAAAAATACTTAACTCCAATTCTGCTCAAACTCTTCCAAAAAATTGAAGAGGGAACACTCCCTAATTCATTCTACAAGGCCAATTATCATCCTACTACCAAAGCTAGATAAAAATACTATAAGAAAATTACAGAGCAATATCTCTTATGAATACAGATGCAAAAATCCTCAACAAAATATTAGCAAACCAAATCCAACAGCATATTAAAAGAATTATAACACCATGAACAAGTGGGATTTATCCCTGATATGCAAGGGTGGTTCAACGTTAGAAAATCAATTAATGTAATATACCACACTAAAGAAGGGGAAAAAAACAAATATGGTAATTACAATTGATGCAGAAAAGGCATTTGACAAAAATCTCACACCCCTTGATAAAAACATTTAGAATGCTAAGAATAGAAGGAAACTTCCTCAACATGATAACTGGCATATATGAAAATGCCACAGCTAACATGCTACTTAATAGTTACAGACTAAAAAATTTCCCTCTAAGATCAGGAACAAGGCAAGGATGCCCACTCTCACCACTTTTATTCAACATTATAGTGGAAGTTCTAGACAGAGCAATTAGGCAAGAAAAAGAAATAAAAAGCATGCAAATTGGAAAGTACGTAAAATTTTCCCTACTTGCAGATGATATGATCCTATATACAGAAAACCCTGAAAATATCACAACAAATCTACCAGATCTATAAATGAATTCAGCAAAGTGGCAGGGTATAACATTAACACCTGAAAATCAATAGTGTTTCTATAAACAGCAATGAACAAAAGAAAGAAATCAAGAAAAAAGATTCCTTTAGTTGTTATTGCAAATGGAATCAAATACCTAGGAAAAAATTTAACCAAAGATATAAAGGACTTGTACACACAAAACTACAAAACCTTGCTTAAAGAAATCAAAGAAGACCTAAACAAATGGAAGGACATTCCATGTTCATGGACTGGAAGACTAAATATCTTTAAGATGTCACTTATACTCCAAGCACCTCTTAAAATATATGTATATATATATATATATATATAAATAACATTTTTGTAAGCAAATACACATATATGCATATATATTTATATATCATTTTGCAAATGTATGTATGTATTGTGAGAATTTTGATTTTTTACCCATAATAAAAAAAAAATAAAAATAAATAAAAATTCAATACAATCCCAATCAAAATTCCAATAGCCTACTTTGCAGAAATGGAAAAGCCAACTATCAAATTTATATGGAAGAGTAAGGGGCCCTGAATAGCCAAGCCACCTTGAAAAAGAAGAATGAAGTTGCAGGACTTCTTGAATTTTAAACCTTTTAGAAACCTCAGTAATCAAAACAGCATGATACTGGCACAAGGACAGACTTACAGACCAATGGAATTTGAGAGCACCAAAATCAACCCTCACATTTATGGCCAACTGATTTTGACAAGGGGGCAAAGACCACTCAATTGGGAAAGAACAGTCTCTTCAACAAATGATGCTGGGAAATCTAGATACCCATATGCAAAGAAATTTTAAAAAAGGAGGACCCTAACTCACACCATATACAAAAATCAAATCAAAATGGATCAAAGATTGAAATATAAGAGCCAGAGCCAGAATTATCAATCTCCTAGAAGAAAACATAGGGAAGCATCTTGGGGACCCTGTGCTAAGCAATGGTTTCAGATTTTATACTCAAAGCACGTGCAGCAAAAGAAAAAATAGATAAATGTTATCGCATCAAAATTTAAAACTTCTGTGCCTCAAAAGACTTCATCATGAAAGCAAAATGATACAAAACAGAGAAAAATATTTGAAAACCACATATCCAACAAAGGTTTAATATCCAGAATAAATAAAGAAATCCTTCAACTTAACAACAAAAAGACAACCCAATTAAAAAAAAAAAAAAAAAAAAAAATGAGCAAAGGATTTGAATATACACCTCTCCAAAGAAGATATACAAATAGTCAGAAACCACATGTAAAGATGCTCAACATAATTTGCCACCAATGAAATGCAAATCAACACTACAATGAGATGTCATTTCACACCCATTAGAACAGCTGCTTTTAGGAAAAAAAAAAAAAAAAATGGAGAAGAATGGAGCTCTTCAGGGAACCTTTCCATGGAAGTGTCTCTTTCAACCTCCACTCACTTGGGATTCTGGTCCAGTCAGAGTCGAGATTCAAAACGGGCTCAGATGACCAAACTCACCATAGAGAAACTACTCTCCACCCTCTGCCGCCTCCTCCCTCCTCCCAACAGGGGCTTGAACATATATTCATACCTGGATGTTTATAGCAGCATTATTCACAATTGCTAAAAGACGGAAGCAACACACGTGTCCATCAACAAATGAATGGATAAAATGTGGCACAGACATACAATGGAAAATTATTCAGCCATAAAAAGGGATGAAGTTCTGATACATGTGACAATATGGATGAGCCTTGAAGACATCATGTTGAATGAAATAAAACAGACTCAAAAGGACAAATATATGATAATCTCACTGATAAATAATTAGAATAAGCAAACTCATATAGTCAGAATCTAGTATATAGGCTACCAGCAGATAAGGTGTGAATAAGGAAGAGGGAGTTAAGGCTTAAGTACTGAGTTTCTATTTGGGACAATGGAAAAGTTTTGGTAATGGATGGTGGTGATGGTAGCACAACATTGTGAATGCAATGAACAGCATTAAATTATATATTTGAATGTGGTTAAAAGGGGATATTTTGTGTTGAATATATGGAACTAGAATAACTTTCCAAAAAATGCATGGTGCTGCACAACACAGTGAACCCTAAGTTTAACCATGGACTATAACTGAAAGTATAATTTTAAAAATTTGCTTTCATCAATTTTAACAAATGTATCACACCAATTTATTAAATAGGGAGATAATGGAAATCCTGTATTTTATGCATGATTGTTCTGTAAACCTACAACTTCTCTAATAAAAAAAAAAAAAAAAAGAATTTTCTGTCTAGTAAATGAGATAAATCTCCCGTATTTAATTTACTATCCAAGCACTTTTATACTATTCAAGCCAGTCTTTTGCAATTTAAGAATGATTTAATAAAATAAAAGCAATTAGTATTATAAAATTTGTTTCTTCACCTTTTACCACAGAGAGGGCAAGACACTTTGTCCTCTAAATCTGTATTAGATGCAAATAATTTCAGTCGATACGTCTCCAACAAAGAACCCAAGAATGAATATATACTTATTTATATACTATATTACTAAATAAACTCCAACATCATTATGTCACTTTGTCCTTTCTAAACAATGAAAATACTTCAATCTTATCTATAAGTTAAACCAGTTGACTTTTTTGTTGTTTTTGAAGTACTGGGGGGGGCAGGGATTAAAACCGGACCTCGAATGAGGTAACCCAGCTTTCAACCACTGAGCCCCATCAGCTTCCCTACATTGGTTTTATCATTTGTTTTGCTGGTTGGTTGTATTTTTGTTTTTGTTTTTTCCAGGAGGCACTGGAACCAAACCCCAGACTTCCCATGTGGGATGCAGGTGCCCAACTGCTTGAGCCACATCTGCTCCCCCAAATTCACTTTTGAATAGCTTAGTAGTAAAATTAATGTATACATAAATTAAATCAAGTACTAATTATGATGATACACATAAAACTTTCAATGACCATAATCATTATGATCTTTATATATTTTAATTTTCTTTCTATAAGAAACAATCCTGTATGATGTTAATGCATGTTTGTTTTGTGGGGTCACAATGTTTACTGAACACTAATAGTTTATGTATATTCATGTATGAATGATATACTTCAATAAATTGTTTTAAAAAAAAAACACGACCACCTATTTTAAATTAAATAAACTACTTATTTTTCAAAAGAAAAAAAAACAATCCAAGGTTTTACATGATATATACCATCTGTATAACTACATAACAGGCAATTCATGGTTTACATTCTTTGACAAGGATAAATACCGGTGGAATCAATTAGAATCTTCCAAGATTGTTTTTAATGTTCTTGGTCATATTTTGATTTGAACCCAAATCTCAAGTTGAAGATAATCATCTGATAAAAATGATAACTTGTTATTTCTCAAGCACTTCCTTCTGCCCACCCCGAAGTCTGAGTGTCTTATATAACTAAAGCTCAGTGATTGAGATCACAATATCTGAAGTTCTATGTCATACACATTCAATTAGGATTTTCCTTCCTTGGATATCAGAATACATTATAGCTAATTTTTTATAAGCACAATCTACCCTTAGTCTATCTCTGGATGGGCTACAACCTGGAACTAAAAATGAACTATATTAATGTCATCACTCTGACAGCTTTCAAAGTTGAAAGAAAGAAGTCCGAGTCTAGGTTCAGACACACTTCATTTTAACAGCATGCATCAATCTCAGGTGAATACAGGAAATCCTGTGCAGAGTGTGTGTGTGTGTGTGTGTGTGTGTTATGTATGTATGCCTCTCTCCATTTCCTCTTGCCTTTTTCCCTTCCCCTTCCTTAGGAGGTCAATGAACAAAATATTACACTTCATATATATACAGATAGATAGATGATAAACTATTCAGCTGTCTGAAAAAAATAATAAAAAGGTGCCTAAATAAACAAAGCTACCAATCCTGTATGCAAAATTAAATCCCTTCCTGGACTGACAGGAGTGCCCTGACATACTTACAAAAGAAGAAAGTGATTCAAACTGTAAGACAGAACAGATCAACACACACCCCATAAAATCATGTGTATCTTGGAATAGGCCATACCTCCATTTGAAACACCTGCTACAGAACATGTTAATTCGCAATTCCACCTAGCAATCTTTTTCCTCCTCCCTCGCCTGCTCCCCCACCCATCTTGCATTCTACTCCATAAAAAGCAGTTATCCCCCATTATAAAACAGTTGACGGTTAAAACAATGAGCTAACCAAGAAAGTACAATACTCTGTAACTGACATTTACTGCATTGGCCTTGGACTTCTAATCTTTACCAGACAGGCACACAAATCAATCCATCAGCTCATAAAGGTGTGCTTTTTTAACCTCTAAACAGATGGGATTGGCCAGAAGTGTCTGGCATGTCAAACTGCTAATCACTGCTGCCCTTTGCACAAAATAACCCACTTAAGTTGAGGCATGGTTGCACTGTAACCGACATTAGTCTGTGGGAAACCCATTTAACTGTCACACACTCCTGCCACTCCTGCTCCCCCTTAATTAAGCCTAATGTCTTATGTTTTGACCTTTTGTTCTAGCCTATTAACCCTATCTAGTACAAGTTCAATTACGTAAACTAAAAAATTTTGCTGTAAAATATTAAATGCCACACATAAAAAAAAAAAAAAAAAATCATAAAGGACATCCTCCCAGCCCTCAGTTCTATGCACCCTGTTACTCAATGAATCTGAAAATAAAACCTTGCCTTTGAAGTGACACTGATTCTTACAGAGTTAAAGGGGAGCCAAATTATCATCCTAGTCTAACCCCCTTATTTTACAAAGGAAACTGAGGCTAGGAAACATTAAATGACTTGCCCATTTCATAGCTTTTTCATGGCAGAGCCATGCTAAATCCATCTAATCCCTAGGTCTAATTCTTTATTCTCTATGGTGTCTTGGATTAATAGTTAAACCAAACAGCAGTGTTAAGATACTAAATATTTCAAACACAAATTACTACTTTTCACCATCCTATAAAACATACTACACAAATAGACCAAAAGTAAAATAAATGATCATTTCAACATCGTTTGTAAGTAATTTTTCCCTTCACCCTCACACCAAAACTTCCTATCCCCTCACTACTTTTTTTCTTTTTAAAGTAGCAATGGTCATTGAGAGTCACTAGATCCTACCACACTTAACATGCAATATGTACAAACATTTTTTTTTCTTGCCTGATGCACCTGATAGGGCAAATGTCTCAAGCTACAGAAAACAATTACATCGTGCTACTAAGCCCTACTGGACAAATCCACAGTTGGATATCTTTAAAAGTATTTCTTTTTAACAGCTGTGTGCAGGGAGATTGCTATTCACATTTGCCAGAATTCCAAAAAACTTTAGAATTCACTGCAAAAGAAAATCAAATACAATTTTAAACTAACATGCTGTCATCTCAGGTATATTTTAATTGGGGCATATATTAATATATGCTATTATTCCTCCTTCAATTTACTTCATACAACTAAAAAAAAAAGTTATTCCTCCTTCCATTGACTTCTACCTATGACTGGTGTGAGCAAATGCACATTAACTTTAGACTTTCAAATGACAAAGTCAGATTTATATTTTAAAAGACTCATAATTTATCTTTTTTGTTGGCTACCCAAAGGCCCATTTCTAGCTAATCTCAATATCAATCTATATAGTCATATTTTGCCTTTAGCAATCCTGACCTTAAAAGCTTAAGGGAACATGCCACTAAGTGAAACATGTAATAATTTTGCAAAAGCAAAATCATTTTAGAATTGTGACAAAACAATGAAATATTTCCATGACAGAATTTACTACTTTTAAGGGGGAAAAAAGAAAATGTTGTACAAGAGTTTAAACTTCAAAGTGAATGAATCCATGTTATTAGAATGATTCCTTCAAAGGCAAGCATCTCTTGACACTGTAAGGAGGAATATAGAAAAAGATGTGTAAAACGTAAAATAGGCGGATGGCGAGTAGTCAGAACAACAAAGTAAACACTTGTAGCAGGACAACTATCAGCAAATTAATGATTCAAAGTCTCATTTGTTTTATTGCAAAATATAATGTTAATTTAAATGAGACATAATGCCTTAGTTACACGTGTCAGTTCATGAAAATAAAAATTAAGGTTAAGAATCTGCTAAGAAATCTAAAAGACATCTAATAGTGGGAAGTGCGTACTAACATAAGGAAATGCATGCACTCTATAACAGTGACTAACAATAATGAACAATGAAATATAACACTGACTGACAATAATGAACAATGAAAGGAAAAGGAAGTTCAGGTACCTAGGATAAGTCATGATGAAAAGTACAACATAGAATACACCACATAAAAAGTAAAGATGTTAATTTTCTAACTTTCTATGCTCATCTGCTAGCTTGCATATCTTCTTTTGCTATGGCTTATGACTTATAAGCATGTGAATACAAAGAAAATACATGAGCAAAGAGAGGAGATGCTTTTCCTGGTCACAAAACACTTAAATTTCCAAACACACATAAACTTAAGTTTGGTGAAAAACTGTCTTCACAAAGCAGGAAACTAGGTTAATATTATTTTAAGAGCATCTGAAAATATGCATCCCAAATAATCCATACATTTTCTTTAGCATTTCAAAATTGCTAGTCTAGAAACTTCTGCCTCCCACCAGCAGTTATTAATCTAGGTGAGCACAAGAGAGTTTAAATAGGAAATCTACCTCTAGTAAAGTGCAAATCTTAACTTTTAAACTATAACAAAGGGCTTCATATACTACTAAAATCCCATCTTACTAGGTTTTGAATCATCCAATCTATCTTGATACCTTCTAACTTTTTAAGATAATTGCACACCAAAATTAACTCTAGACATGAGATTTTGAGATGCCTCACCTTCCCAAGTAGTCAAATCCAATGCAATTAAATGTGACAGACTGGTGAATCCTTTTGACTTCTGGAAGTGAAGCTAGGAAACTGCCTAGAAGGGTTTAGAAATATTCTACTTTCTTAAAAAATCAAAAAACTAAATGTTGCCCCCAAAGATTTTGCTGAACATGTTTTCTAATATATTACAATTTGTATACTTTTGACAAACTTAACATTATAAAACAAATTATTTCAAATGTGATTTAATTATAATGTCACCAACAGTTTTGCTTTTCCCCTCATAATTAATATGCCTGAAAAGACAATAAATTTTAAGGAAGAAATATCATTCCTTTTAAAAGTCCTGATTTAAATAGACTAAAGAGAAAACCATAGAACAGCAGCTATTATGTATGCTATGCATAATAATTAGCAGCTGTTATTTATAAGTACATTAGGCACCATCTCTGACCCAAAAAACCTAGGTTTTTCCAATACTTGAGACTGACAGAGATCAATTCAACAAATGCTTACTGACAGCCTTCCATGTACCAGGCACCTACAGTATGACAATATACTGGTGAATAAGCTCCTAATTATGGAGCTTCCAGTCTACTGAGGAAGACAGACTAAAGTGAGCATCTAAACTCTCTAGCCTGCCTTGTCCCATGAGTGAGAATATTTTTCAATTTGCTTTACCAAGATCAGGAGCATGGTCAGTCTTGGCCCCACATAAAGGTCTACAGTTAGGTTTCTTCTCTCTCCTGCTAAGGAGGGAAGGGGCCTCCTTAATAGAGGGAGGGGCCCCAGGTGCACTTGGCTCATGGCACATTATCATCATTAGTCTAAGACAGTGCCCCCTCATTTTATTTATCTTTTTTAAAGGAAAATATGTGAATGACACCTTTGCATTATGATCCCAAATGGACTAACAAACCCAAGCACACTTACGTTTTTAGAACATCACTCTTCAGTTAATAAGTAGAGTGGGCCTATGTGCGTGGTCATCACACCAGTCAATTAAAGATACCTACCCGGCTCCATTTACCTATGAATATGAAGTTCCCCTATTGCTTTCTCAACAGAACTCAAAATGTACATAAGAAAAAAGGCACGAAAAGATGCACATCTGTTGTAAAACTGCTGTTTTAAAATTCTCATCCTAGAAATTACATTGCAAATATTAGAATAGCAAATGTGTCATAAGACTGACTGCTCTCAAGATTACATTTTAATAACAAGAGAAGAAAATAAGCTACAAGATTAAGGGTGATATAGGTGGCCCTTTCTCACTCCACTTCTCAAGACACAGTTTCTTCTAGTTATTATAAATCCTTCCTTGGGGTTAGCTTGATATTTACCCCTGGACCCAAGGCCCAAGGTTATTAACGATTCCTTAACATTTGGTATACAAAGGCCCTCTTTCTGAGATTGTTTTAGCAAAAACCAAAAAGTGTGAAATAAATCGAGATTTGATTTCTCATCCTGGGTCTACCCAACTGCTGTCATTAGAAATTTACTGAAATTTTTAAAGACTCAATTTCCACCTCTGTAAAATGCAGATAAGTGCTTTGAAATTTTTAAATTAACAATGACAACTGTTGGAAGAAAAGAAGTCATTTAGGCCACCATATCACGGGGATCTTCCTGGCAATTAAAAAAATAACACATGAGAAGGAAAAGAGATAGGGAAAAGAAACAAAAATAGAGGAGGAGCTAGGGAAACAGATGTGGCTCAAGCAGTTGGATGCCTGCCTACCACACGGGCGGTCCCGGGTTTGGTTCCAGGTGCCTCCTAAAGAAGATGAACAAGACAGCGAGCTGATGTAACAAGAAGACACAACAAAGTGACACAATGAGAGACACTGTAAGCAGGGAGCAGAGGTGGCTCAAGCGACTGGGTGCCTCCCTCCCACATGGGAGGTCCTGTGTTCGGTTTCCGGTGCCTCCTAAAAAGAGGACAAGTAGACAGCTAGTGCAAACAACGGTGGGGGGGGAATAACAAGAGGGGGGAAAATAAATCTTCAAAAAATTAAAAAATTTTAAAAAATAAGAATAAAAGAAGAAGTGCATAAGTGCTAACAGCCAGCATTTGAACACTATTTGATTTATAGTCCACACTACCTACCTATGTGCTCTTTTCTTAAGCAAGATGCCTGTGTTTACCCACTTATTTGAAAAAGGAGAAGTAGGACATACCCCTTAAGACAAAGGCACTTAAATACAGATAGAATTCGCAGCTTTTATCAAATTTTCTTCCAACCTGAAAATCTAAAGATTCTATGCAATTACTTCAATTTGTAAAGCTCCAAGCAAAAGAAATTCAATGTGAAAAAAAAAAAAAGGAAAATGTACCTTTGATTCAGATTTGTCAAGAATTACCAGGACAGGTCTAAGTGTAGCATTTTAGTAATAGAGTTAACATTGCATTGCTTTGCTATTTGCCTCAATAACACCAAAACAACCAGATTCTGGGGGAGATCCACATAGTTAGTGAAAATTTTCCATTTCAATCCTTGTGTTGGACATGATGAAGTGGATTCAGTCTATTTCAATCAAATTTAAAAGAAGGCATGGTGCTTACTCTGGCAGCACATATACTAAAAGAAGGCATGGATGAAGTAGGCAAATAATATACAAATTTGAACTCCATAAAGATTTTTGCCCCCAGATTCTTCATTTTGACACCTTCTTTATTTGACAAAAATACAATACAGTCCCTTCACAAAAGACAGTAGCAAAACATTTCCTTTGCAGCTTTTAAACCAACCCTTTGGTTTTCTAACATTACCTTGGCAATCGAAAATCCAAAGCATACCAGACAATATTATGTTAATGAGCCTTATTACTCATCCTTATGTCTCCAATATAGTTTCAATTTGACTGTACCTTTTTAGTTTACAGGGAACCACTCAATTTGATTCTTTCGGGTTCAAAATTCCATAAATTTTAAATGAGGTAAGTAATAAGAGGTAAAGAAGTTTATTACTCCATTTCTCATGGCCTAACAATAAAAGCACATGCCTGATATATACTTAAAAAATACACTACGTGCCACAACTCAAGATTCTCTCTTTCCTAACCTCGATCTACTTCCAAAATGAAGATAACTCCTCATCTCTTTGCTTCCACTTCCTTCCAATAAATTCCCAAATGCATCATCAATTTTCTCATTTTACAGAGACTAGTTTATTAGCATAACACAGTCTTTAAAATAAAATTATTGTGGGTGAAGATAGGGTAATTTTTAAAAATCATGTTAAGACCTGTAATAGTCTTAACTTTTCAGACTGGAAGAGCTATGGCTTGGCATTTGCTACGACTGCTCCTTGAAGTGGACAAACATAATTGACTTTCAGAATGCCCAGATTAAGACCATGACAAGCTGTTTTAATGAAGTGTATCAAGAAACATAGTAACTTTCTCTGCTTCAAAGAATACTGCCTTAATTCTGAGGTGCACTTCATACCAGCTAGCGCTGAAGGGAAAAGAGCCTGTACAGTTGCCCTGCTGACTGCATTTCCCTCCAGTAAAGGAAGCTCCTCAGAGCAGGGAGTGGGATGTCAGCTCTCTGTTCAAACTAACACTAACTGCTGCAGAATTGTCATTTGGAAGCAATATGCCTTTACAGTGGAAGGATTCTAAATGCTGCATTAGTTTTGAGGAAATCAGGTTTGAAGCAGGGTTTTTGGTGATTTTTTTCCATGATTCCCTAAAAATTGGATGAAAGCTGTTTTTCCCTTTTTTTTAAAAAAAGGGCATATTCTCATTGAAAAGCAAATTATTATCAATGAAATTAGCTATGTGACCTCCAGCAAGATATTCTGACATCTCTCAGACTAGGTTTCCTTATCTATAAAATAGAGAAAATGGAACCTGTATGTATCAGAAGAATCCTAAGGAATAAAAGGGGGAAATGTGTGTAAAGCAGCCAGCATAATACCTGGCATAAAGCAGTTATCCCCAAAATGTCAATTCTCTTCCTTTCCCTCTTCCCACTCTAATAAAAAAGGAAAAGGCAAGTGACAAAACCACAACTTTTTCATAATCCAAGTTTTTCTCCAACCACCACTACTCCTAAAATCCAGGCTTGAAATTTTTACTTAATATATAGCAGCATATATTAATGTATATACTAAGAATTTTAGAATTTAGAAATCAAACCCAACCTCTTGTTCTACATATTCTACAGATGTTGCACAGGGAGATAAAAGGAATTTCCTGGTATTATATATTGGTGCAGTAACAGAATCTGAACTAGAAAACTGTATGTAACTAACAAAACAGAAATATGCTGTTTTTTACTATGATTTTCAAAAATCAAACCTGACCCTGTTTGCATGACCTATTGTGCAAATATTCCCTTTAAGGGAAAAAACTGCAGCTGTGATTAAGGCATTTTGAGGATATTTTCTATTTCTCATTTCGGATGTTTCATGTGCTTTCAAATAGTTTTTCTGGATATCCTCCATCTTCTTCTTCTTCTGTCCTCACTCCTTTCTCTAATCTGTTTCTTTCCCAGTTTGTAAGTCTAAACTGTATGGTAAATCACTATACATTCAGGAATCCAAAAATTTTTTAAATGTGTACTTTTCACAAATCAGTTGCAATCTTTTAAACATTACATATCTCTTGGTTTCTAGGTAAATTCCTCAAGAGGGAAGTCCCTCTTTATTTTTAACTTTTAATTCTTGATCTTTTATCATGTTCTGTTACATACCAGGCTCTCTTACCCACAATTCCATTACTATCCTCTTTTAAGACTGCTTATAAATGTAATATCCTAGCATCCTACGGCATGCTAATTTATCACCTGACTTTTTTAATGCAGTAACATATTTGCCACATTCACATATTATGTACAGTGTGGGTGAAAACCATTAAAGGCATAACTACAAGAAGCTAGCTAGCTTGCCTACTATATATGACTTAAGCTTTTCTCTTTTCTAAAGCTAACTTCCTACACCTCACTTTTACTTAGTGCCTTCACATAGGTGAACATGAAAATGAAATAATCAAAGCAGACTAACAACACAAACTACAAACTCCTTAGTTGATTAATTGTCCTCAATCCATTAGCAAATTACAGGTTTGAAAACAAGGAGCAGCCTTGACTATCATTTAACAGGTGACTGAGAAATGACTTTCTTAATTAGAAGTCCAAGGATGAGAGGCTCCTTACCACCAAAGCCCTGAATAAACACCAACATCAGGTCAATCAGTTTTGTCCTGGTCCCAGTGGTATCTTAAGCTGATGACTCAAATTCCCACCAGGCTTTCAGTTTAATATTTCTTGAAACTCTCAGCTTAGTCACACAGTGACTTGGAATTTAAGGCAAATAAGGTTCTCTTCCTCCCATATTTAAAAATATTTTTGCTAAAAGAAACAAAGTTACAGAGGCAAGATGGGTTTTGCTTTGCTGCTATTGTTCCCTGAAGAATAAGCAGAAGTTGAAAGTTTCCTGGTGAGAGTGAGCCATGCTAGTTTTGAATTTCAAACACAAATATTAACCCTGTTAAAGAAGCAATTTTGCTTCCAAGTTTCTTAACAAAACCTTTTTTTTTTTTTTTTTAATCCTAGTCGTATTTACTGAAAGTATAGGAAAAGTAAAAAGAGTATGGGGAGAGAGAGAGGGATGGATTAAACCACAATCCCCTTTCTAGCCAAATCTTAACATATTCTGGAGTTCTTGAATTCATTTCAAGCAGAAAAACAGACCAGAGCAACCATACTTTTTAACAGGTTATTCATGATGTAATTACCATAAAATTATCTTCAAGAATACTCTATCTTAATACCTGATATTGCCTTAAAAATATTAAAGTAAATATAGTGGGGGTACTTTCTTCATAAACCCAAAGAGTGCTTTTTTTTTTTTTTCCATTTTTGAGCTGTCTGTCTTCTAAGTTCCTCAAGTCGACTTCGCATTCTATTATACCTAGAGTTCTCTGCTAAATGTTATCCCTGACATAGCTCAAGGTATTAATTTTAACAAAGTCCTAATACAATGGTAAAATGTGTCACATTTATGTTTTCCCCATTCCTGTTCTTCAATGTTTTACAAACTTGAAACTTTCTTATGTTTCAGGTGTATTTGTAACCCAGAATACCACATATTTTATAATGATTTATTTGTAATATTTGCAAGAAAGTATAGGGATCTATTTAAATTTCAAGGTTCATGAAGCAGATTGTATACTATTACTGACCAAAATTAGTATAACCTCCTACTCATCTCAGTACCTATTATTACAAAAAACTAAATCCAACCCTTCATAACTGTAGCAAAATGAAAGGAAAACTGAACTCTAACTTTTAGAATCCTAAATATTCAGCATCCATCAAATTAAACATTAAATTCTAAGGAAGAGACAAAACAATAGATGGATGTCTATATTCTAGTTTGTTAAGAAACGCTAATAAGACTTCAGAGGACTTTGTGATCCCGACTTCCCCCTGACCTTTTAATCATTAGATGATGTGTTTAAAGAAAGCATTTTTCTGCAATTATTTACATCAAGTTATCTTTATCAGAAATCCTATGAATGAGTTCTCTAGTTCACGAGCCAAACTGTTTTTGGAAAACTCCAGAAGAGAATGGATTAAAGAAAGGGTGATCTAATAACGCATTTTCTTCCAAACAAATTATAACTCCAGGTTCCATTCTGGTACTCAATTTTAATCCTTCAAGTCAGATATATTTAAGAAAAATTCAAAAACAAAATGTGTACATGCACATATGGGGAAACTTGTCTTTCCCCCTACTGAATCAACCACTATTTATACAATATTGCTACCCTCATAAAAGGGAATCCATTACCATAAGCATTTCATGTCCCTGTTTCAGCATCAGATGCAAACAGGATACGGAAACAAGATCTCTCTCCTCCATTTACTTTTTGCTCATTCCAACCTCTGGGCATAATCCTCATTTCCATTTCATTGGTCTGTTTCATCACCTGACACTCCTGGTTTTTACCTTCTCAAGTCCTAGTGACCACACTGGTATTATATTTCTTTGATTGTTCTGTTATCTAAATATTGCAGAATGAGTCTGCTCATTCCCGGCCCCACCCCCTCATACTGGCCCCTCAAAACACCGCAACTTACGTGAATGCTTCTTGAACAATTTAAACTCTTATGTCCTGAAAGTTCCCATGCCTGTACTCTGTTGAAAATGTTTCTGTAACTTTTCTACAGTAGTCAAAAGTTGCTTTTAATAAGTATTTCTCCAGTTGGAAGACATGGTTACACATAGCTTTGTTTGGACAAGGAATACTTTTTCCCCAGTCTTCCTCCATGTAACAGTAAATCACTATTATAAAAAACAAAGCCCAACTTGATTGTATATCAGCCACGTGAAGGGACATATGGAAAAGGCACAAGAGTAAAGAAACTTCACCCCACTATAGCCAGGAAGGGAAGCAACAAACAAGGGAATTTTCATAGGAGAAAATATCCAAAGATGTACAAGCTATTTATTTTAGAAAAGGGAATGAGAGAAAGAGGGAGAAATCAGAACACTTCTTCTATATTACCTAAACTTGAAAAAGCCAACTGTCAGGCAATCTAAAGTTTATAAAGCAAAACCAAACCTATCACAAATTTTTCTTGCTAAAAATTAGATGTTCTGAATTTATTTTGTGCACTATTATTTTTAAACTTGATATACAAAACTATAATTGCTTTTCCAGAACCACACTTAAAATATGTGTTTATGGGATGTCGTGTTCCTTTAATCTAATATATCCTAAGCCACTCTGATTTTAAATTGCTTACATTGCTCATTTGCAATGGAATATGTACAATAACCTTCTCCCCTCATCACGGATGGCTTATCTTCTTATTTCTCTATTTGTTCCGTTAGATTGGCATATTTTGCCTCATCTGTCACCTTCCATAAAACTCTCTTTTCAGATATGAGTTAATTCATTTTTAGTTGTCCTCAATGTTCTAAAATAGTGATGTTTGACAGAATTAATAGTGTTCTAGTTCTCTCTGTTCACCTGGTAATTAATTAAATATCTTAGAGGCCATCTTTCACTTTAAAAAAGGAACACTGCTTCCTCCATGGACAATGTGATAAGCCACATGGTAACAAAGCTGCTTCCCTAAGGTCTCCCATTTAACAGATGGCTTTACTTTGTATAAACTAGCAGCAAGATAGAATACTACCACTTTATCTCTCTTTAACTTTTTACGTTTCTGAATCACAACTCTACTATAGGTTACATTCTCTTTTACCTTGAGTTCCAGAATTTCTGGACTTGTACATTTTTTACTTTTTTATTGCTTTTGTTTTGCCTGGACTTCAAAATGTCCTAATGACATTTAACTTGTAAGATTTCTTGAATCTCCGATAATAACCCAGAAAGTTTTTAAGCAATCAAAGCCATCCTGGAGCAAGAGCTGAAAATTCCCTGTTTTAAATTATTTTGAATTAATAACTTTTGGAGAATAGCCCACTGAACTTGAAGTGACATACTTTTCAATTGTAAAGGTGGCATGGATAATTTAAATTGGCACTTGCTATTTATTTCATAAAAATTGTTCTCTTGGATGGCCTTTTGAAAGCCAGCACTTCATCATTTTTTGGCTACATCAAAACCACTACAGACATATCAATTTAAGCAAACTTCAGGAGTAATAAACTAACAAACAGACTCTAGGTGGTGGTATAGGTTATTTTTTATCATGATGTTTTGCTCTTAAAACTGCAAGAGTCAGATGGGCCTTTAGCCTCTTCTACAGATAATTCTTTATTGCAAACTTAAAATATTCTAGGTTATTTAAATTAGTGAAATCACTGGTTCTGGAAAGTTTGGAAACATCCACAAGAAGTGGTTCTAAGTCTTCCCAAAGGCATTAAAACTGGTTTTCAACTACCTCTGAGGCACTGCAGGGAAACTCATATAAGTAAAACCAATAATAAGCAGGGCTCATTTTTAAAAATATATTTTTTACTCACACTTATAAGGCATTTTTAGGGTTAAGTTTGAAAAAAAGGTCTTTTCCCACCAGTCTGAAATAGACCCGAGTAACCCTGCAGAGTAGTGGCTGCCCCATCCCTCTTTCTCCTTTGTCTCTAGAAGCAAAGTCAAGAGAGAGAAAAGTTACTATTGGTGATGAAGTCACTGCTCTGTAAAACATTTAAACCCTACTTAAATTACTAAACCTCCCAGCAAAACCAGAGAAACTTACTTGAAAGTTGAAAAACATTTCAACACACTTCAGGCAGCCAACCCACACTCGAGGGCTGGGCAGCTTAGGCACCATTTGTTTAAAAAGACCACTTACTTCACTATCTCTTCAATAAAGGTGGTAAACTGATGATTAAACATTAAATAATCTCATCAGAAAGATGCCACCCACTTGCTGAATTTATGACTCACTAATAAGTAGGTTCAACGCACTTCATAACTTTAAAGAATGAATTACCAGAGCCCCTTGCTTTACAAATTTCACAAGACATGAAAAAGAGCCTTCATCATATATAACCGGACAACCATATTTACTCTGGACACCTACAGAAGGTCTCCTTCTGAAGAAAATATTTCACCGATAACCTCACGTTATCGGACACAAACTCCAGCTCAGCTCTACCAACTGAGTTAAAGATAGAGTCCTTGTACCAAGAAAAGTCTTAATTTCCCCCAAATTAAAATGTCCCATTAAAAAAAAATTAAAAAGAAAAATGCTTATCATTCTGTTCTTTTCACTAGCTTCAGAATCCAAATAAATTACTAATGTGATAGAAGATAGAAACTCCTGTAACGCTTCAGATATCAACATGTGTCACAGACTCCCAGCTTGTTTGCCTCTAAGACACAGTTGATTCCTTTGTTCCTTCAGACTGAACACCCAACTCCTGATTAAAAGGTGGAAAATACTTTGGAAAGGATGGGTGGGTATGTAGAATATTTCCAAGGAAACCGTTCATAAAAGAACACTCATTAATAGTAAGAACACAAGGAGAGAGAAAACGAGCTTCCCAAGACCTCTACGGGGCTCACCCTAAATGTGAGCCCAGTTTTTGGCTCAGAGGTAAAATGATGGCTGAGGCCTGCGGTCCACAGGGCCCTCGGAAGAGGACTGCAAAGCACCCGGGGTCGGGCCTGGGGGACGACTGGGGGCCGGAAGAGCTGTCCCTTTTACGATTCACTTTCCGTGGCCGGGAATTTGGTGAGCACAGCGCAGGGAGGCACCGGAGCCAGAGGCGGGCAGCTATGCCCGGCGCCGCCCAGGACGCCGCCGGGCAACAGGACCGAGAGCGGCGCGGCCAGAAGCGCCCAGCCGCCGTGCCGAGGGGGCAACCGAGGGGAACACGACCGTCCAGGCGGCCGGCCACGCGGGCCCGTCACGGCGTCGGCGACACTCGGCCGCCCCCCGGCCCCGGCCCGGCTTGGACCGACCTGCGAGTCCGGGGCTAACTCCACAACTTGCTAGCCCCCGCTGCCCCGGCCCCCTGAGTTCCCGAGGATATTCGCGCCTCGGCGGAGAGACGAGATTTCCCCGGAAACAATTCCTCCTCGCCGCGGAGCCCTCCTCGCCACCAGAGTTCGCGCCCGCCGCGGGTCGCCAGTCCCCGACGCCCCCAAGGCCCTGCCCGCCAACGCTGCCGCCGCGGGCCGCGCTCCGGGGCCGTTTCCGGCGGCCGCTCCTCCGAGCTCCCCAGCCCCGGCCGCCACTCACCCGAGGCCGCCGCGGCTCCGAGCCGCTGGTTCCGTCAGCCTCGCTCCACCAAGGCGCCAGCCGCTCCGTCCTCCCTCCGCGCCCCGCCGAGCTCTGCCCTCCGACCAGCAGCGCTGCCAAGCGCAGCGGCGGACGCCAGGCCACCGGCGGGCGCGCGCGGACGGGCGGGAGGGCGTGGGGCCGGATCGTCCCTCCGCCTCGGCCGCCTCCTCCGCCGCCGCGTCGCCGCCTCCCGAGTTCGGGGCTCTGCTGCAATGTCTGCGAGGCTGACTTTGAGTGCCTCGCTCGCCGCCCGCTCGCAGCCGCGCTCCTCCCTCCGCCGCCGAGTTCGCCGCGGCCCAGTCCCTCCCCTCGCCGCTCCACGCCATTCAGCTCTTCAGCCAAGTTTCTTAACCCTTTTTTTCCCCTCCCTCCCATTGTCACTGGGGCAGAAGGAAGCCGCCCGGGTCCCGGCAGCTCGCGGGAGCTAGGGGAACCCCCCTTCTGTTTTGTTTTCTCTTGTCCCACGGATGGACCAGCCGGGGCTCCAGGGCCGGGAGGCAGGGGAAGATAGTGTCGGCCGGGAGAGGTGGGTGCTCTGCGCGCCGGAGTCGTGCCCCCGACTCCCGACTATGTCTAGCCGCCCCCGACCTCTGCGGGCGCCTGGACAGCTCCTCTCCGGGGTCAGGGGTTCGTGTTTGGCGCGCAGTCTGGGGCCAGGGCTCCATAGACGCGCCCTTATGCATCTCTCTCCTCCCTCCCGTTTTACCCCACTACACGCGTTTTCTCGGCTCCCTTTTGCCCACCCCCCCAACTTTCACCTACTTGTAGTCTGTGGGTCCTTCCTTAATCTTGTGGGACACAAGCACTAAAATTCAAGATCACTTTGACCCCATGCCCAGGACGTAGTATGCACCCCAAAATAAATGTGGACTGACTCCGACAGAAAAACTGGGAAGGAGACCTGCGGAGTACCCCTTCAGCTCCCTGGACGGACACTGGACCCAGGAGCAGGGCTTATCTTCAGCTGCTTTGTCACTGCAAAGTCTCCAACAGTCTGTCAGCGAATGTACATCATCCCCGGAAAGGATTTGACCCACAAGACAAGGCAAAAGGAACAGGGCTGCCACTTCTTCGGCGGCTCTCCTCGGTTCAGTCTCCGAATTAGAAATAACAATTACATCACTAGGCCGGGGCGGCAGCGCTGTGAAGCCTCTCTGTTTCCTGCTGCTTAATCTCTCTGACCCCGCCTCTAAATTGGGGGTGGGGGGTGGGGGTAATATAGATTGGTTAAGTGGAAAGTGAAGGAAGGGGAGTGATACGAAACCATAATTTCTCCTTCTTGCATTTGCTGTTTTCAAATCTTATCCTCAATACTCCCCAAACATCTAACAATAGCTATTAACACCCCCTCAACACCTCCCCAGATGTCAGGTTTCTTTTTGACTCTAGCATTTAGTAACTCGCCATGAAAAAATTATCAGGGGAAATGAGTGCCGTTACTGAAATTGTTTTTGCTTAACACAAAAACGCTGAAGTACAGTTTAGCCTCACCCTAAAACTCCCAAATGGCATCCTGTGTTAAAACACTTCTTAAGCAAAACAAATGAGTGGATGAGGCACTGCACTCATATGTAGGTGTTCACATCCTTAGGAATTTAGATCGCATTTCATCATAGAGTCTCTAATGCATTTTTTAAAAAATTATACAAGTCAAAAAACAGTATTATATGCCTGTTATGTAATGGCTACATCGTATATTTAAAATCTCCTTTAACCTTTAAAAATATAAATGAGAGTTTAGGAATACCTTCATGCTCTTGAAAGCAAAAACAATTTTTCAAAATAATGAATTCATTTAATAAAATGCTTATTAAACCCAACAACTAGCACAATGTCCAATACATAGTAGGAATGTTTTGCTTAATGGTGTTGGTGCTTTTTAGAGCAATTATTTCACATCACCCAGGTGATTCAACTATGCAATCTGTTGCCATCTTATACAGTGTAAATCTCATGTAATAGCTTATTATTTGCACATGCCACAGTTCGGAATCTTCTCAGGGCAATTTGCTTAGTAAAGTCTGCTGTTCTATAAGGCATACAAGATTGAGACCAATTGAATGTCCTAGTAAGTGATGATCAGCATAATTGGAGCTTGGCCATTTAAGGGATCAAACTTCTTTTTAAAAAATTTTTAACTTATGTAAAGATTTTCTAAAATATGTTATGCATGTTTCTGTTTTCTTAAGCAGTTTATTGGACTTTATTTGCCATTTTCTTGAAAGTCAAGGGTCAGTTTGATTAAAATTATTTATATAGTAGGTTATAATAAAGTTCACAAATACATCACGTTTCTATTCTACATCAGACTTCTTTCTACATGCTAGGGATGCTCCCAGGAACTAAAAAGTATAAAAGCCACCAATTGCTGCACTGAAGGTCTCCAGAATGCTATGGCTCAGTAATTATATCTGCCTTTTGTAGATTCTCTCTCTCCCCCATTCACTAACTGACAATCTGTTGCCCTTTCTGTTGCCAGCATGCTGGCCTTTAACATTCCCCTCCCCTTCTGATTGGCAGCTTCTAGTCTGGTGCAGACTGGGAATACAGATATCCTCTTTGTCACAATTCTGTTTAGTGTAAAACTAAATAGGATCCCTGTAAGGGACTGATGTGCTCACCATTGAGTAAGGCACATTCACCTTAGCTCATGGACTTTAGGACAGGTGTTTGGACATCTCAAATGTTGCTTTTGAAAACATTTGTTTTACTTCTTAACTGAGTTTCCAATCATTGCAGTTGTTTATAGATGAACAATTTCTTAATTGTGAGGTTACACAATTAACCTCACAAGCCAAGTATTGGTCCTGTCCTCCAACACTAGAGTTAAAAACCACTGCCATACATTAGATGACTTGATGAAGGGAGAACAGAAGCTGCAAACCTTTTATTCTATTTTCTTAACCCCAACAGAAATTCAATTATTAAAATCCTGAACTCTATTTTGTAGTGCATTAATTAGTATTAAGTAAATTGCACTTTTGTGAAATTCAGTTTCACTTAATCATGCTATTGTGTTGGGTGCTATTTTGTTGTTCTTTTTATTTAAAAAAAAAAAACACAAAAAACCTAAATTTCCTGGCTATGAAATTCTACGGCATATACGTAATACAAGAATGCCTCTTCAGTAATTTGTTTTTTGATGTGAATTCTCATATTAAATTGTGATGTGAAAAAGGTACCCCGACATTTATATACTTAAACACAAGTATTCTTATAAGTCCTTTGAGATCAGATGCTTAAAGTTCCGGCTGGGTTTGCCTACCCACCACAAAGATATAGTCCGGGTGCGGTATGACTGATGTGCTCTCTGAATCTCTTCTGTTATAACATTTATCACACCATGTTGTGACTTGTCTGTATCTCACTCCAGAATTCAAGCACTATAGGCATAAGGTCTATTCCCCTCTCATTCACAGCTGGATACCAGTAGTACAGGGTTTCTTACCCTTTTTTTGTTCCACGGACTCCAGTGCCAGTCAGGTACAATGAATACTACTGTAATTTATTAATTGCATACATTCAAAAGTGAAGGAAATGCTAGATTTCAGTTAGAGATCAGAGAAAATAAAGATAATAAGTTGATGTTTTTCGATTCAAACTCACAGACCCCCTGAAATCTTTCCACGGACCCCTTGGGAGTCTGTGGACCTCTGGTTAAGAACGCCTACACTAGTACCCGTCCCTGTGCTCAGCAAAAATAGGCATTCAGAAGATACTGTTCAAAATCTGTTTTAGCCCAGAGGACAGTGTTTAATTATATTGGGGATATGGATGTGGGATGAGGGTGCTCAAGAAAATTTTATAGAGAAAATAATCCTTCTGTTAGCCATTAAAAGGTAAGCAGAATTTGCCAACTAGGCAAACAAGTATGGGGGTTCTCAGGAGAAGAAATAGGTTGTTTAACAGTTAAGAGGTGTGAAGAAAATAAACTATGACACCATAGGAAATATATATATATATGTATCATAGATAATATACAGAAGGAACTCCAGTTCTTACAGTCCCTTAACCTCTAGAGCACTGCTGTCCAATAAAAAACATGCATGCCACTAACGTGAGCCGTATATGTAATTTAAAATTTTCTTGAAGCTATATTTTAAAAACTGAAAAACAAACCAGTAAAGTTAATTTTAATCATGTACATTAACCCAAAGTAACCAAAATAGTATTTCAATGTGTAGTCAACATAATTATTATTTTCATACTGTCTTCTACCATCTTTGGTACTAAGTCAAAATCCAGTGTGTATTTTACAGCATATATCAATTTGGACTAACTATATTCAAGTGCTAAATAGCCACATGTGGCTAGTGGCTACCTTGTGGACAGTACAGATCTAGAGAACTTGGGAAATCTATAGCTAAACACAGTTAAAGGAAATTTTTTCTTTCTAAGTTGTAGATTTTATTTGTGTCAATTACTGGTGTTTGTACTACTTTATAAAGACCATTTTCTTGTGTCTGGTCTTTTATACCAATTAGAGAATCAGCAAAGTTTACGTTTTATGTACTGTATCTTCATTAACCATACTGTAGGCACAACTCCTATCTCTATTAACTGGTGGTGGACTGTAAATGTAAACTGATTTTGTGACAGAATAAAATGTATATGTAAATTTTAGGTTGAAAACGCTTTAAGAAGTCTTCTCTAGAATACAGAATACTACCTCTATGCTAGTTACTGTCAAACATCTCCCTGGCTGTAGATACCCACGGTTTTGCTCTTTAAGTGTTCCATGCCCAGTTACTTGTGGACGACAGAATCCACCCCAGCCTTTGTTTGAGGCAGAGCAGTAAAGAGGTGCCACAGCCACCTGAGTATTTAGGAAGATCTAAAGAGCTAAAATGAAGATACTTAGACACTGTCTGCAGCTTACTGTGCAGCTTTCCCCTAATGAGATTGGAGCCTGTTTTACTTTAGGTTGGGCCTGAGTGCCAAGGACTGACAAGAACTGGGCACTCAATTTCTACACTGAGGAGAATCCTGAACACTAGGGTTAGGTTTAAAAGAAAAAATTCTTAAATGATTCAACAAAAGCAGTTGAAACTGTGCAAGGAAAAGGCAGATACTTCACTGAAATGCAAATGTGAATACTACCTTCTCATTCCCAAAACAAGAAAATATCTAGTATAGATAAGAGGTTCAAAAAGCCAAGAAATCCTAATGAAGCTAATGAAATCCTGTCAGTTTTGATTATGTGTCAGTTTTAATGTCTTAATGATTCAAAGTAAATATTACATGGAACCTCTCCTTTTTATATAGATATTAAGTAATCCTGTCATATATTAATATAAAGGTTTCTCCCCAGGACTTCACAAACACATATCCATTTAATGAATTAATTTGGTAAAAACATGAGCCTATTCATTATTAGAGATTTTATTTGGATAATCTTCAACTAAAGCAAAATACATATCTGTTTTCCCAAATCAGTTAGGGTTCTGTAGTGAAGAAACTATAAAGAAAACATATATGTTTACCATTGGTGTAATTGTTTGACTCTTTCAAAGGAAATAGATTAGATTAAAGATACAGACATATATCTTCTATATTTGTTAACTGCTTGGTTTAAGAGACACATAATAACTATATGTTTTATCTTTGCGCAATACCAAATTAAAATTACCATCCCTTTACCCGCCCCCACCACCATACACACACATACAGCCTAAGATTTCAGACAGTTCATCAGGGAAAGAACAATCTTTTCAACAAATGATGCTTGGACAACTAGATATCCACATGAAAAAGAATGAAATTGAACTGCTTCCTCACACCGTATACAAAGCTTAACTCAGAATAGATCATAGATCCACATGTAAAATAGCTAAAATTATAAAACTCTTAGAAGAAAATACAGAATCAATTTTTTGTGACCTTGGGTTAAGTAATTTAGTTTCTTAAATATGACACCAAAGTTCAAGTGACAAAAGAAAAAAACATAGGAATAAATCAAAATTAAAGACATTTGTGCTTTAAAAGATACCATCAAGAAAGTGAATGTGAATATTTTCGCCATCCTGATTTTGTGATAATCAGGGTAGGCTAAATATTCGCTATATTAGAAACCATGCATGTATCCCCAGACCTAATTTTTTTCCCTAAGTCTGGTTTTTAGAATGCTGGTGATAAACTAAGCCTGATTTATTATATAACCATCCTGTATGGGAAAAGACTGTAACTCTAGGTATCTTTGGTCAACTTTAAAAGATATAGCAGGGGCGACAGATATGGCTCAAATGGTTGGGAATGCATCTCCCATACGGAGGGACCTGGGTTCAATCCCCAGGACCTCCCAGGGAAAATTAAAAAAAGAAAAATATAGAAGGCGCACAGGCTACCAGGCCGTTTGTGGGTGTGCCGCCAGGCCCTGTGAGCAGGTGAGACCTCCAGGTCCTGCGCGTGGGTGCTCCATCAGTCCCCGTGAGCGAATGCATCACCAGGCCCCGCACATGGGTGAGCCTCCAGGCCCCGCGAGCCACGCAGCAAGATGATGACATAACAGGAGAGTGACACAAGGGAGAGCCAAGACGAGAAGCACCGAAAAACCAGGAACTAAGGTGGTGCAGGCAGTAGGACGCCTCTCTCCCACATCAGAGGTTCCAAGGATCAAATCCCAGCGAAGACAGGAGGGGAAGGATGAGAAGAGAGGGCAGGAAATGGACACAGAGTTGCCCATTGAACGGACACAAGAACAGCAAAAATGGGGAGGAGGTTAAAAATGGAAAAAAGTAAATAAATAAGTAAATCCTTAGAAAAATGTATAGGGGAATAAAGTACGGACTACAAAAATAGTCTAATCCTATGGATTGTCAAATTACATCATTTGAATTGAAAAAAAAAAAGTGAAAAAAAAACAACCATAGAATGGGAGAAAATATTTTTAAATCATTTGGTAAGAGACTTCTATCTAGAATATATAAAGAACTCTTCTAACTCAATAATAAAAATACAACCCCATTTAGAAATGAGCAAAGGATCTGAATTCTCATTTCTCCAGTGATGGTATACAAATGGTCAATAAACACATGAAAAATGTTCAACATCATTAGTCATCAGGGAAATGCAAACCAAAACTACAATGAGATGCTATTTCGTATCCACTAGGATGACTATAATGAAAAACAAACAAGCATACAAACAGATAATAACAAGTGCTGACAAGAATGTATATAAGCTGTCCCTTATATACAGCTCCTGGGAATGTAAAATGATGTAGTCACTTTGGAAAACAGAATGGCAATTCCTCAAAAAGTTAAGCATAGAGTTAAATGATCTACCCAAGAGAAATGAAAACATGTCTATGCAAAAATGTTACATGGATATTCATTGCAACATTTCTCATAATAATAATTATATCCAAATAGTAGGAACAACCCAAATGTCCATCAACTGATGAGTGGATAAACCAAATATGGTATATCCATACAATTGAATATTACTCAATATTATGCTAAGTGAAAGAATCCATACACAAAAGACCATATCATATGTGATTCCGTGCCTATGAAAAGTTCAGAATAGGAAACTCTATAGAAAATAGATTGTAGAAAGTAGTAGTTGCCTAGGACAGGGGCAGGGTTTGAGAGGAAATGGGGAGTGACTGCTAACCAGTTCATGATTTCTTTGTGGAGTGACTAAAATGTTCTAAAATTGTTTGTGGTGATGTGTGTATAACCCTATAAATATACCAAAAACATTAATTATTTATACTTTAAATGGGTGAATTGTATGGTATGTGAATTATATCTCAATAAAGCTGTCATATTTAAGAAAAACAAAATGAACAATAAAGAATCCAGCATGTATCAGAACACAATTTGTAAATGTTTAAAAATGGATTTTATGCTACAATTTAAAATCCTTTTTGCTTGATATGATTTACTCCAAATCAGCAAAACAATAAATATATCTAACATCATAAAACTGTATGTTGGAAATTTTCTTGGCCTCTCTTATATTCTGAGTGTCAGTAATTTAGTATGTAGACCATGCTAAGAGAGTATGTGTGTTCTTTCAGCAATGCCAATACAGAATTCCAGGACTTTTATCTAGAAAGAGAATCCTAGATACAGTATCCAAGTCCCACAAGGCTGGTTTATACTAGATATATAACTCATTAATTTCTAGAAGTATCTCTTCCTACAAAGCTAAATGATAACTTCTCTTAGCTAGTTCAGGGTATTATATTTCTGAAAAACTGGATATCTAAGAAACCATCAGCTAATAACTGTATTTTGCTGCAAGTAACAGAGACAAGAAATAACAATAGCTTATGCAAAATAGAAGTGTTTTTTTTGTTTTGCTTTTTGGTTGTTTTTTGGTGGTTTTTTTTTGCCAATGTAAAAAAAGTCCAGTTTGTTTGTGTAGGGCTGGCTTACTGATGCCATGGCCATTGATCACCCAGATTCCCCCTGTTCCACTATCATTAGCTCTTGGCTTTCATCCTAAAGGTTGTCTCATGATGTCAGTTGTCTACTGGAGCTCTAGTTATTAAGTCTGTATTCCAGGCAGGAAGAATGTAGGATGTTCTATTGCCCTTTTAAGGAATTTTCCGGGAGGTACCACTCATCAACTCCTTATATTACAATGGCCAGTCTTTCCATAGGAGGTATGGAAAATAATAGCATTTTAGCTGATAATGATGCCCAAAATAAAATGAGTGTTTTGCTTCTAAGGAAGAAGATGAGAATTGATATTGAATGGGCATGTTGGTTCTCTAATGCTGCATAACAAATCACCTCAAAACATAGTGTCTTAAAATGACAAACATTACCTCATAGTTTCTGAGGGCCTAGAATTCTGAAACCCCTTAACTGAATGGTTTTGACACGAAGTCTTTCACATGGTTGCTGTGAGGATTTTGACAAAAGCTGCAGTCATCTGAAGGCTTGACTGATGCCGTAGGATCCAATTTCAAGAAGGCTCCTTCACATGGCTATTGGTAGGAGGCCTCAGTTCCTCACTGGCTATTAGCCAGAGAGCTCAGGTCCTTGCCACACAGACCTCTCCAAAGACTGCTCAAGTTATCCTCACAACATGGCAGCCAACTTCCTCACAATGATAAAAATTGCAGTGTCTTATGACTTGACCTCATAATTCACGCATGATGACTTCCAATTTATTCTTTCATTAGAAGTGAATCACTAAGTTCATTCCACACTCAAGTGGATACTTCACTTGATGAGGGGAATATCAAATAATTTGTGAACATATTTTAAAACTACCACAGTAGGCTATAAACATTTTCTGTCATAGTCTACCCCTCTGTTTTCTCAAGCAAGCATGTACAACTTTGTTTTCATACTTGGAACAGACTCACTGCCTCCCTGAGGGACAAGGCCAAAGTCTCTTCCCGTTACTGCATCTAATCTAGTGCCCAAGATCTCTGGCTGATATTCAGCTCTCTCCAAGAGATGTGACCCGTTGTAAGCTGGCAACCAATAAACTCGATGAATTTTTGGCCTCCAGCCCATTTAAGTTTCCAATGGTGGAGAAGGAGCAGGAACATTGCAATAAACCTATCTATTTGGAAAAAGAAGAGAATGAGAAATGCATTTTAGTCACCATTCCACGATAATTATCAAAGCCTACCAAGCAGGAATAGCCAGGATTCCTTGCCCTAGCACTGAAGGAAATTCTTTGGTTGGCCAATCTGGCAGACCATGGTGGTTAATCTGGAATGTTCTCCTTCGTTCATTGTTCTCTCTTGCTCCTGGATCTACCTCTGAGTGTTTCATCCTTGACAACTTTCCTTGACAACTTTCCTTGACAAATACACCTGAGGGTGTCATCAGAGATGATATCAGACTTCATGGATTTTTAAGTTTTTTGGGTCAAGAACTGTTTTAAGATTTTAACAACAACAGGATGTTGCAGACCAGGTTTGGAATTTCTTTGGGCAGATAACCCCTTGAAACACTTAACAGATTTGAATTGTTTCCATTCTATTCCATATATAAGTTACCATAGCCAAAAGTCTTGCACAGACATGGTTTTTAAGCTTGCAGATTCTTATTTTGTATTTACTGGACTTTGTGCTCTGCCATTCCTCTAGCGCTTAAATTGATGATGGCAACTTTGAGATAATCTAAAATAATAGACTTAGGTGGGGAAGCAATACTATTCATTACCTCTTGCCGGCCGTATCACTGCTTTCTTTATGACAAAGCAAGAGTCTTACCTGCTGCTAAGCCTGCAGTTCATGGCCACAACTTAAAACTTCTTCAAGTTAAAGTACAGAAACAGATGACTTTTTTCAACATTGCAAGGCCCAAATCACTGGGTTCACCATCAGCATAGTTAGCAGGCATAAGCAGAGAATGCCTCCCTTAGAAAATCTTTGCTTCCTTCCTCTCTACTTACAGAATGTCTGGTTCTAGCATGAGTTCATATAATGCATAAGATTTTGTTAAAAATAGCAAAATAAAAATGAGTCACCACTTACCAATATTATGAGTTTGTTCTACTATTTCCTTTAATACCATGGCCTTAGTCAGCAAAGGGCCTACTTTTTGAGGTAGGCAAGTGACAGTTTAACCAAGCACTTTGCCACCACATTACAAGTGAAGCCTCACTACTCGCTGCCCAACTGCTTATACTAATCAGTGTTACATTATACCTTGCAGCACCCCATTTCTAGTACTAATTACTGCATTGATCATGGTTCCTGGTGCAGAAAGCAAAATCTGTTCTTGCTAGTTTAAGCAGAAAAGGATTTATCAGCAGGTAATAGCCAGTTTACAAAATTTATCTGGGGACCTAGGAACCAAACTTGGATAATATATAGCTAGGAGAAATGCCCAGATGCACCATGGTTCTGCCAAGTGGAAACTCTACCACTTACTACCATGTGTCACTCTGAAGTAATGAAGATACAAACCAGACACTATCATCTCCAGTACAACTCCACAGAAAAGCCAAACACCTCAGCCACCATACTTGCCAAAACAGCCCTGAGATTCTGCCTCACCATGTACACATCCACCTTCCATGTCTGACATAGGTGGATCTGCTTGGTGGAAGCCAGGTACATGTGAAACTTTAGCCATACCGGAGTCTGAGAATTTTACCTAATGTTCAGCTTCCCAGACTTTAGTAACCGGGAGAATATAGTAGAAGGAGATTAGAATAGTGTTTAGTATGTCATTCTGCAGTCTCTGCAGAATGGTCAAAGGGTTATTTGTGAGTTTTAATTATACTTTAGTTAATATAATTAAATTTAAGGAAAGTCTTGACAGCATATATTATGAAATCAATAAATAGCACAACTCACTATAGTTCCCCTTTTCTTGAAAATTTTTTTGTTTTTTGTTTGTTTTTTTTTTTTTAATTTTTTTATTTTGGTGTTGTTGATTTGGCCAAAATTTCTATTTTAAAGCCACTAATAACATTACAAAATTTTTTAATATATATTCTGTTAAATAGCAAATCAATAACTGCTTAGGTCTGCTCCCACACTCTTCCATTCTAATAAGGTGTACCTCTTTGTTCCAAACATTTTCCTGGTAGAGACACAGGAGTGGAACATGGAGGGGGCCAGGGGTGAAGTTGTTATGTAGGCCTGGAGACCAAATCTCATCTGGACCTAAAAGTGGGTCAAAATCACAAAAGAATGGAAAGTCGAGTATCTGGTAGAGAGCAAAAGTCAAGTTTTTGAAGTGAACAAAATACACTTGATTGTAACTGAACAATAACTCACCCAAGGTTCATTAATTTTTGGGAAATTTTGCATTAATTGTATTCTAGCTCTTGGAAATCTAGCTAATCAGTGACAAATAGTTTCTATATATTTATATATTTGAGATTCAAAAATGTACTTACTCTTAGATAAGGCATCTTGGTTGTAAGGAAGAGAAACCTATACCAATTAACTTGATAAAACTGGGACTTCTAAGGTATAAAATTCATGGAATCTAAGAAAATGCTTTCCCACCAGTCCTCAAGAGACCACAGCCCTCCATCCTGGTGCTCCACCAATAAAATGCCCCAGTCAGTTGCCCAAATTCTCCAAAGAGCAAATTTGTTTGACTATTAGCCAGCCAATGGACTGTACTTTTATGGGCAGGTATCCAGCCCTGGTCTAATCAAATGTGGCCATGAGTGGAGGTGAGGGAAAGTTCACTTAATACAAAAGATTGAGATTTCCAAGCCTGTGAATAAGGCTGGTTAAACTAGAAGGGTAAGATGGATGTTATAGATCAATGAACTAATGTCTCTACTATAGTCATTATCTTTTATGCCATATAAATTAGGACGTGTAATAATGTAACAGCATCATTAATCTTACTTACTAACTGTTGGCCTAAAAATTAATGCTTGTGAATATTATATACAAAATAAACTTATTCATTCTTTCACCAATTATTTATTGACTGCCTACTAAATGCCCTGTAGTATACTGTCTCAAGTTCTCTTGATACTAAATGGACAAACCATGGCTATTTGCTTTGTGGCACCCATAGGAAAATACAGTTAATATTTAGTTTGATATGTTTCTTAATAGATATATGATTAAGATGGTATTATATGAGAAGGAGGCATTGGTTCACACTTTGGGGGTTCAAGGAAAGGTTTTGTCCATCAAGGAAATGATTTTTTAAAAAATAGGATCACGGATGATATATTTACCAACATGCATTAATTCTTATGGTCTTCACTGAATAGCTTTAATAATCTTACAATAACATCCTGTCATCTATAAATCAAATCTTAGTTTTCAGGTATTAGTCTTCCAGGAAGTGTCATTGTTTCTCAATATGTATCCATATATAGGGATAAGAATTTTATTTTACCCATTGCAAGCAGATTCAGATTCCTCCCATTGGGTCATGTATGTTTTTCTAATGCCCCAGTGCTTTTATGCACATTAGAACTATTCAGGTTGTCATTTCCATGATCTCTTCTGTGATATCAAGGCCAACCTTAAATCAAGTTGTGAAATGTGCCAGACTTACCTTTGGTACCTATATACACACTTCTTCTAACTCACTTCCAATGCAACCCACCTTTAGGTGCCCTGTAACTTCATAATACCACTGTATATTTATGCACCAAATTTCCTTACTTCTAACACACCATCAGTTCATATACTACTTAGAAAAAAGATTGCAACCAATTAAATTATGGCACAATGCTTTCCTACCGCAGACAACTTTAATTTTACATTTTAAGAAGAGCCACTTTAAATCTATTTATAAAAGAATTTTAACCTCATATCATAATTATGTGTAAAAAAGGACAATATAAGTGAAATAAATTCTTTAAGGTATTCCTAAAATGTGTTCACATTGATTCTGTCTCCTATGAATCACTTTTAGACTCAGTCATCATTAGCTATGTTTTTGCCCCTTTTTAACACAATTTTATCTTTTGTACCATCAAGAAGGATTGGTGATAGAGCATTTCTGAACAGTGTTCCACCACTATCTCTGGGACTTTTCTCTATGCTGCTGTCCTCCATTGTGCATGTTTTGATGTACTGGAAAATATCACCTGCACGCAGTGATTGTAAGATACATTCCTATTCAGAGATGTTAAATTAGCAAATGATGAATCAAAGTCATATGACAGAATCAAAGATGCATTGCTTGATAACTTCCAAAGTGTTATTGCATACATTGTGTCTCTTGAATCACATCATAACAATATAAGTGTAAGATAAGGCACTGATCTTCATTTTAGAAAGTACTGGATGTCCTCCAAATTAAGTAATTGCCCCAATGACACAATGTTAATCAGGAGTAGAGCTGATACTATGTTTGTAAAAAGTGGGGCATTTTAGTCATAATCCAATCCTCTTTCCACTATTTCAGGCTGGTTCTTATCATGCTTCTGGATATTCATTGATCTACACTGTGATTCTCAGCCTTGCACCTATCACTAATCCTCAACTATAGAAAAATTTAAATCAACATTTCACGAATTATGCTCTAGAAAAATCCCTGTTTCAAGATTTTCTGCTATTCAAAAGCAGATAATGGTCATCTTTTCCCAATTTTCAGAGAAAAACAGCAGCTATCAGATCAAATTTTTCTCACATTGTTTCTTTAATTCTAGTTACTGCAACCACTTGACCATATTATAATGTTGCTTCATATGGTATTGAATTTAACACAGAACATATTGTCATTTTTTAGCTTACTATAGCAATGTTTCAGGGTGTCATGGAAAAAGCTTCGCCATAGGGGTTTCACTTCTTGAACAAATGCAAAAACTCCTGATTTCATTCATTCTCCTAAAAGCCTGCTCTCCTCCAGGGACATAAATATACAAATGGCTTAAATACACTAATTCCTACTAATAAGTTGGCTAAGCTATTCTGTCAGATTCTTTAGAAAAGAGTCCTTAGAAAGTTCACAAGCAGTGAATTAAAGAGTGGGAATCTGAGATACTCCATAATACAATGCAGGTGATTTCTTTGTCACCAAACTTTTTCAAGTTTCTTCAATTACATAATGTGAACCACCCATTCTAATTTTAGGATAACCCTATCTGTAATCAACACCTTTTCCAGCTCATTTTGGGGGTTGTATCTCAACCCTGCCTCAAAGAACCAAAATTGTAGCTTCTTTCATCCTGGAAGGAGTTGATGCACTTAATTAACCTTGCCAGGAGACCAGGTTGACTCTTGTTACTTCAATGCACTATATGTTTAAGGCATGTGTAATTTAATCGTGGTTGACTGATGTGTGAAAGAGAAGTGACATAAAATAGCCACAAAGCTCTGAAGTGAACTGAGCTATATAATTTGGGCAGAAGCACTCTTAATATCACCTTTACAGGAACTTAAAATGTATTTCATGGTGGGAGAAATTTTGATATAGGTTTTAAAACTATCAAACAAAATCTGTTGCCTTCTCCATTTTGATTGAAACATGCTCACAGGGAAAAAATTGGTTTGTCAAGTCAAAAATGAAATATTTGCTAAAATAATCTCTTAAATTTGGACAACCTTCAGCTATAAAGTACACTCATTGGATCATTTGCCATATTTTGATCCTTCAGAGGTAAAGGAGCATACAGCTAAGTCTAATATGGTAATGGGCTCCTTGTTTAAACCTGGGTATATGCATTTCACATGCTCTGTTGTGTTCAACTCTAGTGAAGAGAAATAAGAAACATTATTGTGATGGTATTAAAGGTTTCTCGTTGACATATCTAAATACCTTGAGTATGAAGAATCTCTTTTAGTCATGTCCTATTTCTATATCTTTTATGGATCAAAGAGAGCAGGACAATAAGGCTCAGGTAAGTACTGAAGATTTGTGAGATCAATCAAGTCATTCAAAAAGGAGCTGGTAATTAATGTTCAAATGCTGCACATATGATTTTTGAAATACCCTGTGGTTCAAATGAAAACACAATACTCCTGGTACATGAAACAAAATAGATCCAGTAGCTAATAAAAGTAGAAGATAGAAATAACTTGTATTATTCTTGTTCACTGTATACTGTTATTTTATATATATGAAAAATCAGACTAATTGTTTTAGAATTCTAATTGGTTCCTTTTCCTAAATTATTGTTTTAAATTTTATGTACATATGTACAACTGACTATACATATATATGTACACAGCAGCCTCTCCCTGCTCCACATATATATTATAATAAGTTTTGTGTTAACAACTGTCACTTGCAAAAAGTTAGGCAAGTAACTAGTGGACAAAGCAGTATGTCTATTTATTCCTTTAGCTTTTTCTGTCACCCTGCAAAACCAAAGCTTCATTCACAGGCAGATACTTGTGAAAACTGACCTGAATGTGTTCTTCCAAAAGACATAAATGGCTAGTCATCATGTTGAAAGTCTTCATATCTTTTGGGGTTTGTTTTACTATTAAAAGAACAGCAAACTGATGCCCTTTTTTATTAGCTGATGCCTTTACCACTGCCTGAAATGATCTTCATTTGTTCTTTGCCTATCAATTGCCAAAAGATGGAAAGCAACCCAAGTATCCATCAACAGATGAATGGATAAGCAAGATGCGGAATATACATACAATGGAACGTTATACAGTAGTGAAAAGGAAAGAAGTTCTGATACATGTAATAACATGGATGAACCTTGAAGACATCATGTTGAATGAAATAAGCCAGACTCAAAAGTACAAGTATTGTATGATTTCACTGATAAGAAACAATTAGAATAAGCAAATTCATAGAGTCCAAATCTACAATACAGGTTACCAGGGGCTAGGGAAGTGGTAGGGAACGGGTAATTAAAGCTGAATTGGTAAAGAATTTCTGTTTGGGGTGATGGAAAAGTTTTGGGAATGGATGATGGTGCTGGTAGCACAACATTGTGAATTTAATTAACACCACTGAATTACATATCTAAATGTAGTAAAAGGGGGAAATTTTAGGTTGTATATATACTACTAAACTAAAAATTTTTCTTATACAGCTTGGAGAGACTGAGATCAAATACCCTCTCCTACATAAACCTTTCCTTCCTTTATAACAGGGGTTCTTAACAAGAGGTCTATGAGCTTAAATTGAAATTCAAAAAAATATTATTCTCGTGGGGACGTGTTGATGCAGGCGTGATATATTTGTTCAACAATACACAGTATATTGTGGACTTAGTAAGGGGTCCATGGTTTTCACCTGACTGGCAAAGGGGTCCATGGAACAAAAAAGTTTAAGAACCCCTGCTCTATAATATATTTCTTAAACTTCTTGTTCTTGTTTATTTCATCCAGGTTTGAAAATGGTTGATTTTCTAAATGCACTGTTCTCTTTTAGACTGTAGCTCCTGGAAGGCAGGGACTCTGTCAAAGCTAGAGGGGCAGTGTCAGAGGGGGCAGCATTTGGAGTGGTAGAGTATAGGAGAAATGACACATGGCAGAGGTGGCAAGGGTTGTAACAGAGAAAAAGCTACCAGCTGCCCTAATGGTGGCAGGGGCTGAGGAACAAAGATGACATAAAAGTAGCGTCGGACGACAGCCAGTGAGATTGGTCTAAGGCCCCTCCTCCAGGAGTGGACTCAGATGCTAGTGTCCATTCCTGTGCCTTCTCCAATATCATTGCTACCATCTAGAATTACATTTTTGGTAACAAGATATATTTGTGTATTCTTAGAACACATTCTTTTTTTTCATAAAGGTATCACTAAACTTTACCATTTAACATTGTTCCTCACCTCTAACACTGGATTTCAGGAACATAGTTTCCCATGGATCTTCTTATTTGAGGGTCAGGGACTTTAGCAGACTGGTATCAGACAAATAAAATGTCAGAGATAATCCCTACACACTAGTTAATTGTTAAGAGACTATTTCTCTCTTCTTGGGCAAGTATTACCAGTAAATAGCACAGGGCCTGGCACATATTTAGACCTCAAAAAATGTTTGAGTGGGTGACTAATAAATATTATTACTTTAATATAATTTATAATAATATTATATTTATTATTCTTATATATGTCAGGTATAGTTCAAAATGCTTTGTAAATATTTTGTCGTTTGATAGTAGTTACTATTATTCCTATTTTATAGATGAATAAACTGGAATTTAAGAGATTAAATACCTTTTTCAAAGTCACACACAGCTAGTAAGTGGTGAAATTGGGATTTGAACCAAAGAAACCTACATCTAGAGCTAGAACTATCAACCAGTATATTACATTACCTCCCTACAGTGAAAGCATGCATAAATGAATGAATGAATGTTCCACACTTGCATAAAAAGCAAGAATTCTCTTGGTTAATGGTGCTGCTAGAGTACAAAATTGGTTAATGCAAGTTCAAGGACTCAGGGCACAGCCCATCTTTAAAGAGTTTGTTTATGCAACAGTAACTAATTTTTGCTTAATTTTCGCTTGAAATTATATGGAATGTTCTACCCAAAATTTTCAACTTTATTTTTAAACTTAACACATCTACATGATAAAAAGAAACTTAAGATGTTGATGGCTTCCGCAAAGAATGATAAGCGAAAGACCAGATGCTACATATTTCCAACTGCAAAAATACCACGGGAAGCCAGCTGTATCTTCTAAAATTTCATGATGTCATTGTAGGGTTTCAGGATCTATTTAGTTTGTTCATAATCTTATTAGCTTATCTCTGCTTCCAGTCATGCACTAGGCCTTAATTGCATAGGTTTGTTTATAACATTGTTAGAATTACAGCTCTTGTCTCATATTTCTTGCGAGAAGCATCTTACAGGATAGTGCATAAAAAAGTGCCATCCTGCACAATACCTAGCGACCCATTGCAAACTGATGTCACTGTCCGATTTTTCTGGAGAGGTCATCACTTCCTGGCATTGAGCTATCACTCTGGTGACTCAGAGTTTTTTATCTTGTTCAACTTTTCCCAAAATTTAAGTCTAGAATGATGATTTCTAAATAAGATGGAAGCAAGTTGCAATTTCACAGTGAAATTTACCATGTTTTCCAGGCATCACTTACGCTGCCAGATTCAGAGATATTTCAATCATATTAGGAATGGAAATAATTTTACATTTCCCACACTTTTATTCTAAAATTCACTTGCCCATCTCTTTGCTTCTCAATCTTATTCACCTTTTTAATTCAATCTCAGATCCAGATCCCTTCACAGGTCAATATTTTCCCATTGCAAAAGTTTACATAAACCAGAGTCAGCTACTTTCTCAAACATCCCGTGGAAATTACTGAGGTTCACCACTTTGAAAATTTCTGAAAGTGGAACAACTAGTATTTATTGGTCAATAAAATAGCTTGCTCCTTAAGGTTCCACTAAAGCTTGAATGGGGCTTCACAGGGAACACATGACAATCACTATAAGGACTCCTACCTGTATCTACTGGTTAGACAAAAATGAGACCATCTATCATTTCCTAGGTGCCTTTCATGAGGTAAACTATTATTTTGCATACTTTTCTGTGCAATGAAAATTCAATCCAAACTAATGCAGGAAGGGAAAAAAAAAAAAAAAGAATTGATTAGCTTTTGTAACTGAGAAGTCTGGGAGAAGGGGTAGGTTCAGGGGGAGCTGGGTAAGGCTAGGCCTCAAGCAGTGTGCTGCAGTTCCCGAATCTTCTCAGTCCTCTTGCCTGGGCCATGCTCCCCCGACCCTCTGTTTATTAGCTTCATCCTCAGTTTCATTCACCAAGGCAAGATGGCAGAAACATCTTTAAATTCCCCAAATTCCCAGTCCAGCAAAAAGGGACAATTCTAATGCCGCCAAACCACAAATTAAATTACCCAAAATTAGTAGCATTGCTCTGATTGGCCTGAATTGAGCGGAGGGCTCACTGGGAACCAATGATTGGTACCAAAAGAAGCGATGCTCTGATTGGCCAGGCCTGGGTCACTCGCCACCTCTGGAGTCAAGGTAGTGTTTCCTCCACTGGCACTGGGTACGAACTGAGACTGGAGGAGGAACAGATCCAAATAGACAAATTGGAGACAGTTTTCAGATAGGGTGAATGACTGTTGGGCACCAACAACACAATAGATATCCACTATAGCACCATTTCACTTATTTATTCTGTTCCAATCTTTGGAAATTTTCCGGTTTTATTTTTCCACTTCTCTTAGCAAGCATATAAACAATCCATTTCCGTTTTTCTCTGAGACTTTTTCGTTCCGACCAGGCATCTTGAACCTGGCCTTTCTATATTCATTCTTGGTTCATGTCCACACCACTTAATTTTGTCCTTTTTATCTATTATTCCTTTTTGTTGTTGTTATCTTCCGTTATTATCCTGAAACACCTCCTTTCATCTTCTACTCTTCTTCATTTTATATTGCCCAAATTTGCAAATAAATGTTGGGAATTGAATGAGTGGCCAGTTAGCAGCCAAGTAGTCTTTTATGAAGATAGTGTTCTTTTGGTAGCAGTCCCAGAGGAAAAATGCCAATAATTAGTAGTAGAATGCATAGATGTGAAAGAATTAGGAATGAAAAAGAAATAAAGTTATTGAAACAGCTCATTTTAATCACTACACTCAAGTTTTTCCTCATGAAGACTTTCTATGTGCAGTTAACAAAAACAAATTTATTTGAGTTTTGCCTCACCCTTACACCCATGATGACTAGAATTGTTAATGAACAGGAAAATTATTAAGAGACAGGTGACAGAGAATCTAAGGGTGTGAATCAAAGAGTCTAGGTAATTGAGTCACAAGCTCAATAGTAAGCACTAAATAATTGACACATGGGTGTACACAATACACAAACAGAGCTTACTGATACACAAAGCAAAATACTATTGTTACTAATGATCTCAGATTACCAATCTCCATCTACCAACAATGAGTTTTTATATGCAATTGTTGCAATGATAAAGTCCATGTTGTTGAACCAGCAAGCTCAAAAAAGGAATTCTGGAGGCTGTTGGATGTATCTTTTTTACTTGGTAAAATAGTCTTTACATAACAGTAGAGTGTGTAGTAAAGTCTGTGACATTTATTTCAGCAAAATCTTTGTACTAGGGATGTTTAGATAGGATGCAATTTTTGAAATTGATAATATCTGCATATACTAGATAGATAGAACAGTTATATAAGGAAAGTAAATCTCTCTTTCTCCCCCAGCTACCCAGTTCTCCTCTCCAGAAAAACTCACTATTACCAGTTTCTTATGTGTCCTACTAGGGATAATGTAAGCATTTACAAACAGATGTACATCTACAAACATAAATGTATCATATGTGTATATATTTATAAATACATTATTACACATCTTACTGTTTTACTTATTAATATATCAAAATTTTCTAATGGTTAAATTACTAACAAGGATTTTGAAGACTAAGTTTCTAATATTAATTCTGCATTTGGAAAAATGATATAACTTTTATGTCAAAATAATTCATCCAAAACACTGCCTTGACAAATACACATATGAAAGAAATGCTAATTAAAAAGCAAATGAGAAAGTCATTTTTACTTTTCAAATAAGCAAATAACAACAACAGCAAAAATAGCAATAATAAAATCTATCCTGCCTAGAGCCAGTTGCTGAAGCTAGAAACTTGGGAATCATTTCTGATTTCTTTCTCTGCTTCATCTACATTTAATTTTTCACTCAAGTTTGCCAAGTTATCCTCTAAAATAAACAAATTGTCTCCAGAGGACCTAGCTAAACTTGACCCACAGATACTGTGAGATAAAAATGTTTCTTGTTTTAAGCCGCCATATTTTGGGGTGATTTGTTACATAGTGAAATATAACTAATACACATCTAATAGTACCTTGTTTTTTTACAATCCTAGGGCTTTTCATACTTTGTAATTGATCATTATGATATTTGTATTGATCATTATGATATTGTTATTCTCCTCCCCTTTAAACTGTAAACCCCAGGAGAGCAAGGACCTTGTACATTTTGTTCCCCAGATTATCTGCAGCATTTAGCATAATTCTTGAAATTCATTTGTTGAACAAAAGAATGACTAAATGAATTGACACTTGGATGCACTGCTGATGGGAGAATGTAAACTGGTATAACCTGTCTGCAGGGGAATTTTCACTTTATAGCAAAGGTCTTAACTATGCAGACTCTTAGCCCCAGTAATTCCATTGTTAGGAATTTATCCTCAAAGAAAAAATGTTAACTAAAAGACTGCTTATTGTAACTGTGTTTATAATATCAAAATAGTGTAAAGAACCCGTGTCCAACAATAGAGGGCTAAATTATGGTGCATCTTATGTATCCATTAAAAATCATGGTATAGAAAACTATTCACAAATTGGTTGATAAATAAATGTTTATATTTATGTTGTTAAGCGATGCAAGCAAGTTACAAATCAGAAACATTACAAAAGCCCACATTTCCTGAGTGTTTGGTGTGTGCCAGGCAGAATGATCATGTGAATTTGTGTGTATGTGTATTATTAGACCTGGAAAAAATCTAGAAGGATATACCACTAACTGGCTTAGAGTGATTATCTCTGAAAGTAGGATACTTTACTTATTTTTGCTTTTTTTTTCCCCTCAATTTTTTACAATGAACAGAAACGTAAAGCTCCAAATGCCAAAAGAAACGTTGCCAAATGGTAAGGGTCATAGATACCAAAGCTTGAAAATAGACTCAGAGAGACAAAGAGTAGAGTAATAGATCAGGGGTTGGGCAGGGATCCAGCACATGCCTAGAATAAGAAACTGTTGTTAATGGTTCTTCTGGGATACGTTGCCACTCTTCTAAGATAATAGGGATTCTCTAAAGTCTGGGAAAGACTCTGGGTGGTACCTTGGCTGAGCACTCACATGATCAGGCTTTTCTATGCTATCCAAACTGATTTGTCTTGGTTAGCTGTAGTGTGATTCTAAGTCAGAGTAGCTTTCAGAGAGGTATCTGGTCCACTAAACCCTGCTGGTTTATGTGGCTTGGTACCTGCTTGGCTCAGACTGCTCAGGATTTAGACAGTATGTAGTTTGAGGCATTTGAATAACACAGCACATTTCACTCATCTCTTTTTGTTTGCCTTGGTTTTTCTATAATGTAGTGTTCAGATGTCTTGACATCACTAGCCTGGAGTCCTTGACCCAAATTTGGCATCGATGGTCAGCAATTTTTCCCTTCCATAAGGTGTGCTGAGTTCAGCCAGGACCATGTTTCTAGAGATGTGGGCACAGAGAGCTCTCTTACCCAGTTACTCTTGTATCATTAGATGTGGTGGTGATAGAATGTTAGGCAGTGTAAGGATGAAGGTTAGAGTTTTCAACTACTGGAATGCTGCAAGCTCATGCAGGGACCAGGTACTCAAGACTGTTCCTGTGGAGCCTTTATTGTTGTGTTAAGAGTGAAAAAGTAGGGTATAGACCTCTGGTTGTATCTGGAAAACCCCAGGGATTTTTGGTCATTATTTTATTGTCCTTCCCTTCCATGATTAGAGATATTTGTTCTAGAAATTCCGCTTCTAAACTTCTGAACATGTATTGTTGGTATTAGTGCAGAGAGAGTATATTCACATTGCTTTTAGGACAGTCTCGATTGGGTTCTGGAAGAAGGGAGCTCAGTGATATCTATAAAAAAGATGAGATGTCTACATTTATGATTCTATTTAGTCTAGAATCCCTAGAAATAACTAATGGGAACTGCACACACTAAATGGAATTAGGGTATATTCAAATGTTTTGAAAACTGTCTTCCATTTGCTACTTTCTCAAAGCAGGGGCCTACTCTGCAAAATCTTAGGTGCCCATGAAGTCAAATGGCCCCAACCACTATAGAGCTCTCCAAGTGTAGGTAAGGAAAAAGGAATCTCTTTTTCAAAAAGGCTGGTATGGAATCTATTGAGCTTTTCCTGTTTATTTCTATGTAACTTTGAATATTTAGAAAATTAATTTTACTTGCTGAGGAGAAATTTGTGTGATGGGCAAAAGCAACTACATGGAGTGGTCCATCATGTCCAGTTTTGTGTTACCAGATGTCCCAAAATTGGAGCCTCCATGACACTGCCTAGTGTCATGAGAGGGGGTTGGTTTGGGAAAGGTTGTTGGGTCCCCTGGATCAATGCTTGGCTAAAGCAGCTAGGTGATGCCTCTAAGTCTATCAACATTCAGAATTGGACATGGGTCCTCTCTAGGTTTAATTTCATGGGATGCAGAACATTTGCCTCTTCTCCTGACCTAGAATGTGAGGAGGGTATGAAATGAAGCCTGTTCACTTTTACGGTGGGCTGGGCTTATACTGGGCATCTGCATACAAAGTAGACCATCATCACACTTTTACCATTTCTAGCCTGGGCAGATGCAGCCAGCACTATTTAACCTTAATGTTTGGTTGTTTGTTGTGACAGTCCATAGGTACCAGGCATGAAGACTCAAGTCTTGCATAATGGGAAGAAGCAGGAAAGGGTCAGTGAGCCACATTCACTGGATTGTGGGCAGAATGGGCATGATGCTCAGCCAGAATTTGTAGAGATATTTAACCATATTGTAAATTCAGATATTGTTCATAACCAGAAGTAAAGCCATTCAGTACAACTCATTCAAACCTTTCAGGAGAAAATACCATTCTGTGCAAATCATATATATGGCCTAAAGCAGGTCAACAGAGCCCCCTAAATTATTTATTCTTTAATCTGAGCACAAACTAGAAGCAAAGAACCACCTACAAATACAAGTTATTCTTTTAGTTAATGTGCATTTTTTTTTCATAAAACACAAATGTTAGCTAAAGACTAGCAGTTTACTTTTGAAGCAATTAAATTTAAGATTAGTGTGTGTCATATGGTGATTCTAGCAATGGAAGAAATTATGGCAGTGGGGTGGAGCCGGTGGCCACTGGAAGCTTTCCAGGCGGGGAGGGGATGTGCAGCTGGGATACGGGGGCTTTTTCGGGATTTGGAGGGTGTCGTGCTGTTGTGGTGGCGGATGTAGGCCATTTTAAATCAGCACACACCATTCGGAGATGTGTGGGAGAGAGTGTGGTCTGCGATGTGAACTGTGGTCTATGCTTGATGGCAGAGCCCTAGGATGTGTGGGTCCGTTGAGGGTGATGGGCCACACTTGTGGGAGATGTTTGTGTGGGATGTGGTGGGAGGCGTAGGGGGTGGGGAGCATGGGAATCCCGGTGGGTTCCATGTAATATTTTGGGTGGTCTGGGCACCACCCAAATGACATTTTTGTAAGCAAGTGCACATGTATGCATGTATTGGTATGTATTGTGAAAATTTTGATTTTTACCCACAATAAAAAATAAATAAATTAAAAAAAAAAAAAAAAAGATTAGTGCGTGAGAATTAGTCTGAAACTCAGTCCCCAAATAGCTAATACTGAATCCACTACCAGGCTAGATTATTGACCACTATATAGCTTATATTTATCTTATTGATCTTGTAAGATCAAAAGAGATGAAATTTCCTGGAATAAGGAGACTACTTCTTTAGTATCAATATTTTTACTTGACATTTAAGTCAAACCCACTTTTGTTTTTAGTCATTCCACATAACTAAAAACTATTGCTTTATGCTATCACTTTGGAATGAGAAACCATTGATACTTCTGGAAAAATTATAATAAAGCATATGTTTGATTTCCCTTCCCCATGATCCAGCTCTAACCATCTTGGGGAAAAAAACACCTATAAAAAAGATATAGGTCATTATCAAGAAAAATGGATCTGCAAAGCTCTATTGATTGCCAAAAAAACTATTACTGTGAAAAGAGAAATCTTCAACTACTCCTAAAATAATTGACTGGACATATGTTATGTGTGACCCAATGGCACTAAAAAGAGTTTCCTTTAATCAACAAAATAGATCTTTCACATAAAATTTGGCCTCCTATAATGACATACAATAATCACCAATTTTATAGTGGACTCCAATATTAAAGAAGCCCTTCTGAAAGCAATTGGCTTTTAAGTGGTCTCTTTTTCAGATCATCAGATGTACCTGCCATCCAAACTGAATTATCTTGGTCAGTTCAATGTGGACTGGGTGGCCAGAAGGTCCCCAGGTTAGAGAAGCTTTCAGAGAGACATCTGTCCCACCAAGCCCTTCTGGTGTATGTGATGTTCATCCGCTGATGGTCCAGAATTTGGACAGTTTCTAAGTTGAACATAAAGGATGGCCACACACAACTATTTGGAGAATGGTGGGTGGAAATGTAGGAGCCTTTGGTTTTATTCATTAAACCAAACACAAGCCCCAACTGGAACAGGTCTAAAGAATGAGAGAAATGAATTAGATAATGTTTACCTTCCTTCTCACCTTTAAGACTCTATGATTTAAGCACCCTAATCCCAATTATTATGTTGGTGGTTGACAATGTGTTTATGAATTTTAGTCTGTTGAGGCCTTTTTCATTTTTATCCAAGGTGATATCTCTTTTATTATGACATTCAACTTAATTTCCCTTTTATGAATAACTCTTCCCACTCAGTTTTAGCAGATTTAGTTTTTTTTTTTCATTTAAACTTTTCCAAAATAAAAATTTTGTCAGCAAAATTTATTTCAATAGCACTGAAAGGGAAAAGACGTAGGACCATAGCTTCTCCTCTGTTCACAAGAAATTATTTAAGAAAATGGTGTTCCTGACCCACTGAGATTGCTGGTGGCTTGGGTACTGAGGAAGGAAGAAGGGATGCCACACACTGAAGGGATTAATTAGGAGTCTGCAACGATTTGAAAGTGAAGAAATGAAATCAAAACCACAAAAGCTGTCAAGTCAAGAACTATAAAAACATGTTACTTAGCATCAAGCACTATTTGGTTTAAAATAACTGCAGTAGTTGCTACACTGAAAAGTCAGTTATCCGTTCTTGTTCCCAAGCATAGTTAAATAAGCCTTATAAAACAAGCATTTATCTTGCTTTTCTTATTATCTTGACCCAGAAATTGATTCCATGTCTCTGTGTGGCTACTGGTTCAATTTCTTTTAGTTGAATCTCTCATTTTTGTCATCTTAATGATTCATTAATACTCAATTGATCACATTGGTTACCTATTCAACCTGACTCATGAAATCAGATGTTTTGCAATTGTATCTTCCCATATATAAACCAAGCACAAAGGTCCACTCTTTTAAACGTATTAAAACTTCTCTGGTTTTCATGACTGCAGGTCATGGAATACAGCTCTTAGGGAAGCCGGTTTCTTCTCGGACTGCCAAAGAAATGAAGTTGGCTTTTATATTGAATCATATTAAAATATTCAACCTATCCCTAACTTTATTTCTTTCTTGAAAACATACACAGACGTGCACATGTTTAAAGTTATTTAAAGTAGTATCTGTACAGCTCTGTAAAAATGTTGGGAAAATTATAGAAAAATCAAAATTACTCATAATTACTATTATTCAGATGAACATTGTTAGCATTTTGGTTTATTTTATTTCCCAATCGCTTTTCTAAGAACTAAACATAAACACATACATAATAGTACAAACAAAATGACTCCTCTTTCTTTCTCTCTTTTCACATATATGGAAATATATGTACCTATATATGGATTACACTATATGTGCCATTGATCATTTTTCCTTTTTTGTTTCTTTTTAAAAGTTCAACATTGTTTCATGGGCATTTCCCTACTTTTATTAAGTAGTCATCAAAATCATTTTATAGCTTGCATAATATGCCATCAAAATATTGACCATATTTTATTTAAATATTTCTTTATCGTTGTATATTAGCATTTTCATCCAGAATTTATTTCATTTTTGAAGACAGCTCCAGAGTTTCATCACCGGTAATTTGGTAACCAACTAAGCAATTATTTGTTTTCTGATCTTCATATTTATTATGTTTAATGGCTCTGTTGTCTCTTGACCAAAGCTATCTGGTCACCACTAGCGCAAAGGAGCTTCCTACTGTCATTCCATTGAGATTACTCTACATATCAATAAAAAAAGGAAAAAAAAAAAAGAAACTCACCTATTTTCTTCTAAACACACAGTCCTTTTTCACTTTAGGGCCCATTTCAGGCCTTCAACATTTTGTCTACTCTATGAATGAGGTCAATCTGATTGACCTATGAAAAAGAAAAGGAATTATCACTTTACTTTGGCTGTTACCTGATTTACAGGAAATTAAAGCATTTGTAAAAGGCTACGATAGTCTAGTTTATTTTAATATGGAAATTACACATATATGTGTGGCTTTTGTCTTCTTCTGTGCTAGAAAACTGAAATCCAGCTTTTTTTTTTCTCGGAGTGTTATTGGAAGTTTAATCTCTCCTGGCCCTCCAAGAAACGAAAACTCAGATTTTTAGTTCTTATGATCTGGGCTCTGGGTTTAATGAGTAATCACGCTATATCAAACAAGTATTGGGGAAGACATGGGAAAATGGAAATTTTCTTATCCTAGTGGGGCAGTATAAGTTAGTACAAATTCTTTGGAAAGTAATAGCTATTTAAAAAGATATACTAACCTGTAAACAGCAACTCTATTCTAAGATGCAAAAGAGGCAAATGTATCTCTAATTCTATTTCTTTAAAGAAAAACAATATCTTAAGCACATTTGGCAAAATACTGACATTTGTTATATGTAGGTAATGGGTATAAGAGTACATGTTATATTATTAATCACTGTATGTTTGAAATGTTCCATAATTTTAAGATGCCTCACAATGTAATTGTACATGTTCAACTGTAAAATGTCAGGCAGAAGAGAATAAAGTGTTTGTTTTAGAATGGTAGTCTGATAAGAAGATGGGGACTGAAGGGGGAGAAGCCTGATTGCTGACTACAGGAAATTGCTTCTAAAGGGCAGGGGCATCCACTCTGGAAGGACCCAGTGGACAGACCTCTGAAGAATGCCAGGAGGGCACTGTTTGAATGCCCACTCTCCAACAGCACAGCTTTCCCTTGAAGGAAGAGTACTTCTTTTAGGACGGGAGAGGACTTATGCCCTGACAAAAGGCAGGAATGTATGACACAGACTTTGTTTGGTCCCTGTCTGATTATTGCCAGTCGGTCATCTCCCATAATGCCCCAGGATGAGCAGAATAGAAGTACCCTGGTCATCTAGTACAAATGTGGTTGGAAAACACACTTGCTGCCTCAGCACACCTAGTCCTAGGCCTGTTACCTCTGAGACAGATGTTACCCAAAGGAAGCAAAGAATGAAATACAAAAGCTATTTGTTGGTAAAAAAAAAAAAGTTGTTTATCTTATGTTCTGTCTTGACAAATATAGAGACTAACATGTTGCTTACCCTGGAGGAATTACAAAGAGGGACAATTTGCCAATAAGTGTCACAAGCCTTAAATGCACTATACTTCCTGATCTAGTGATTCCTTATATTAAAAAAAAAACCAGAAATGTGAACAAATTGTTCACAGCTGTGCACTTCATAATAACAAATTTTTAGAAACAGCTTCAATATTCAATGGCATTAAGTGAAATTAATGCCTTTATATCTACACAGTGGACAATTCTACAAACATTAAAAATAATGGAATCTTTTGTAGCCATTAAAAATCATGGTATTGAAGCATATTTATTTGCATGAGAAAATATTCACAACATACGTTGTTCAAGGAAAAGAACAGGATACAATATAGCATATACAGAATAGAACCAAAATAAACTTTACCAGAAAATTGGACACTAAAATCATAAGCATTTTATAGCCTTCCATTCACTATCCTAAAAGACATTTCATGTAGAAGGAGAACTGCTCTATGAGTCAAAAGAATAGAACTCTTGCTTTCTTATCTAACATTTGCTTTCCCTGTGTCTCTCTGGTCCCCAGATTAGTCATATGTAAAACTGGGTGACAATACATTTATTTTATAAAGTTCCTATGGGTATTGAATAAAATGACGAAGTTTTGAAGACTCAGCATAGGAAGGTCTTCAATATCTGTGTTCACTTTTTGACTTCAGCTTTCTCTCTTTCCACGCTCCCCACTGCAGTTGATTTGCCAGCCTCTCCTGCAAACTCCACTCATCAGCTTGTTTCCCTGAAAACCAACTTCTGACCTTATGTAAAGTTTTCACAGCACATACCACGTGGTATTGTCATTATTTGTTCACATCTCTCTCCCCCACTTGACTGTGAGTATCTACAGATCAATGCCCAGCACAATTCTTAAAAGACTCTCAATAAATATGTGTTGCATGAATGAATAAATAGGAATATGTGTTGTGAAAGCAATTTTCAAACTGCAAAGTCCTTTGCGTATATAAAGCATCCCTTACTTGATACACGCAGAGCTCTTAATATTAAGCATATATTAGTAAATAATGCAAAATATAAGAATTGAATAACAAACACAACACTATAATGATCATTGATAAATTTGAAAAAATAGTCCAGAGTTTTGAAATGGATAAGAAATTTTCCTAACCAAAACCACATGGAAAAGTCAAAACAAATGCTATTTCTTAGATGCAGCTAAAAAAAAACAAACAAAAACAAGACTCACTAAAGATCTAACAGGAAGAACATATGATGTGAAGTACTTAGGAAACATGAACAATATTCATATTCAGAGAACAATGCTTAGATGGTGCCACCATCATAATGTCATGGTTGTTAAGCATCCTCACAGTAAGGGAGTGCAAATTATAATAAGCCACAGAGTAGGGCATCGATACCAGTCTATTGTTATGTAAGCTAATATAACATGGGAATGCACTTGCATACACCACTAAACTTAAAATGCTGCAGTGGCCAGAAAGCCATCTAGAAGCTCAGACTAAGCCAGGCCCTCGGAAGGCTTTGTCCCATTTGGGGCTCTCTATTTTTTAAGTGATTTTCAAAATTGGAAATGAACCAGGGAAGAGCAACAGAAATAATTAGTATTGGCAAATGGACCTATGGGGAACAAAAGGGAAAAGAACTTGGAATTACTTGAGCTGGAAAAGAAATTGCTGCAGGGTGACCTCATAATCATTTTCAACTGATGGAAGGGTATTATAAGGATAATAGGTATTGGGGTTTGAGGATGCCAATTAATTATTTTCCTCCTTACTTCCGGTTTCCAAACCAAATAAAAAAGAGACATAAGCAAACAAGTGAGGCATCAAGGATAGACTCAGCTTTACTACCCTAAACAGCCATGGTGCTTGGCACTGGAAGGTGCAGCTTGGGCCTGAGACCAAAGTCAGGTTTCCCATGACTTTGCTTATTCTTCTTTATCACAACTCACAACTGTACTTCCGGCATCCTGCCCTACAAATCTTAACCAAGGGCTCAGTATAGAGGAGAACTGGATCTACGAAAGAGACGAGTATCCATATAGACTGGTGGACATTTATAGTCTGCCTCATATGTAGTTCAAGGAAAAGAGAGAATCAGGAGACAGATTATGCAAATGTGGTGATTTCCCCCCAATATACCAATGAAATAAGCAGTAAAAAAGGCAGAGAGGCCACTGGAGGTGCTGAAGTCAGGGAGAGGGAAAAAGAAGTGTAATATGGGGGCATTTTCAAGACTTGGAATTGGCCTGAATGACATTGCAATGACAGAATGACAGATACAGGCCGTTATATATCCTGCCATAACCTACAGAATTGAGTGGAAGAGAGTGTAAACTACAATGTAAACTATAATCCATGCTTAGTTGCAATGCTCCAAAATGTGTTCATCAATTGCAATGAATATACCACACTAATGAAGGAAGTTGTTAATGTAGGGAAAAGTGGGAGCTCTGGGGAGTGGGGCAAATGGGAATCCCTTATATTTTTTTATGCAACACTTTATGCAATCTAAGTATCTTTTAAAAATAAATAAAAAATATATTTAAAAAAAAGAGAGGCTGATAAGATATGTCCTATAGTGCTTCTTCCCGGGATGGGGAGCTCTCTTTCAGAAATAATGGGAAGCTGAGTAGCAAGCATCACTCATCTCTCTCAACAGGAGGAGCCAGGACCCATTTCTCCTAAAAAAAAAAAAAAAAAAAAAAAAAAGAAAAAAAGAAAGAAAAAAAGAAGGAAAAAAAAAATAGACCAATATACCAAAAGGAAGATTTCTGTTGCAAACAAGAAAAATGCTGAATATTTCAGAGAAGGAAATAGCTCTCTGAAGGACAGTTTAAAATTTTCTCTGGAAATATTCTGGCATTTGCAATCATTTGATTAACATTATTCAGAGTTAGTTTCTATGGTAACAGTGGTTCCATGGCATAAAATAAACAGGGATCCCATGAAAAAAAGAGTTCTGTGGTCAAATCCATTTGGGAAATACTAGGTGAAACCAAGTTAAGTCATTTTCCATACTGAAGGTCAGTATAAAGCTTTTTAATATTATATTATTTATTGTGAATCTCCACCTTTTCCAGAATCTTTTTTTTTTTTGGCAGAGTATATTGCTTGGCTTATGTTTTGTGAAATATTCTTTGGAAAATGTAGACTTAATGGTCTCATTAACTTAACGTGGAGACAGACAAAATAGTTGGAGATTGTCTACAGGTCCCTTTTAGCTCTACTATTCCATGACTAAGTTTGGGGCAATGACTCATCTTATTACAAATGTAATGACAACCTTTCCACTAAACTTAAACTGACAAGGTATTGGTGCAACTTTTTTAATGGAGCTGAAACTTGGACATAGCACAATATATTTCATTGGTAGATAATAAGGCTCAATATCAATATTATATACAGGCAAAAACATGGAAAAACACATAATCCAAATTCTTTTACAAATGTTTTGTTTATCTATATTTAGCAGCAACCTGGTTGTTACTCAGATGGTTAGAGTGAGGTACTAATGAGCTTAAGTTTAATTTTGGACATTATCACTTTATTCCATTGTCATTTACAATTGCATTATGCCTTTAAATGGAAGGGGCACCCAGCAAGAATGTGAATGAAGCAGGGAAAATTCATGATTGCTTCTGCATAACAAAACAGGTTATAGCTTTCCTTACAGTAACATCACACCAGGCTATGTAAAAATATAATACTCCTCAAAAGGAAAATATATTATTAATCAAAATAGGTCCAGGCTATCTTTTGTTTTAAATAAAAGAGACTTGTGTCAATTTATAGATTCCAAAACTCTTCAGCTTGAAGTTTTCTGTTTTTTTTTTTTTTTTTTTTCATTTATTTCTTTATTTTTTTGTTAAGGATAACAAAGTGGCTTCTGAAACAACACACTCCATTCAGCTCGGTGCTTTGGCAGGAAGTTGCTGATAGAAATTGCTTCCATACGCAGGGAAACCTGCTGAGGCTGCAGTGCAATCGTGGAAGGAGGACTCTCTCAGCTGCTTTAAGAGTTTTGCAGCTTGGTTGGTTAGTCCAGAGGATGGTAATTAAAAGATCCCTTCAAGGGAAAGAATTACTTCAAGAAAAGCAAGATTTATGAGTAAATTAGGAGAGCTCCACAATTCGGTGCCACATGCCGCATGAAGTTGGGAATGCAGACTGTGACTCAGAGGCAAATCTGAGCACCTCTGAGAAAACCCAGAGTCCCATTTTATTTCTTGTGCAGAGCTTCAACTTTCTTTAAGTTGTTTGCTGTCAACATATGTGTGTACCACCTTTTACAAGAGAGCACTGAGAATGAGCAAGCATATTATATTTCCAGCTCTGATGTACTTTTTCTGGCTATGTTGTTCGGAATCTGCCATTTAGACTGAAGATTTATCAGCCACCTCGTCAGCTCTGTCAGTAAGGAACTGGATATAAGGCTGTTATGGATGAAGTGATCAGAATGAAGCATCCGATAGATAAATGAAAAAGTCAAATATGGTCACAGGCTTTGGTAACGTCTGGCCATGTATTGCTAGGAACTGAGCTAGCCAGGTCTGTTCTCTGAAGTCTGCCAGAACAAACAGAGCTAAATATACACATATTTCTGTTGCCCACATAACCCTCAAGCTTTCCCTTACTTTGCGGAGAAACTTAATGCTTTCAAACAAAGCTACAGACCTGAAGCATAACCCATGTCTACACAAATGCCAAACCTTCTACACAACTATAATTCATCTGGTCACCAATGACCTGGAATAAATGAAAGGAACTGGGTCATGCAATGTCCCCTACATAGCATATTTGCAACTAACTAACAGCACTGACAACCGTCAGCCCAAGCTGGGAATGTATCAATGAAATATTCATGGCTTGTTCTAGGACTTTGGGAAAAATATTTTTTATGCTGTACTATAAATGGATACTCTAATAAATAAGAAACAAATGTTAAAGGCAGCAAACAATCCTTATCTTCCCAAAAGTCTTATAATCTTTTTATGACAGCTGGTGCATAGCAATATTCTACAAAGCCAAGGAGAGCATAAAGCATTTTCACCCAAACAGGCTGACCCAGTAGGAGGGTTTACAGGACTCACAGAGAAAGAGTAAACAGGGCTAAAGACACAGCAGTTGGCCAACTGTGCCATATATAAGGAGGGATGGGAACACAGGGCAATGTTAGGAAAGATAAATGTGGGATCACACTGTCCTTCAGGCTCTTCAAATGACCATCATTGTGATTTTTTAATGATAATGTAAAATAAATTCAATATAGAGGAAAATGGGCAAAAGAAAGAAATAGACACTTTACAGATGAGACTATCTAAATGGCCAATAAATATAGGGGAAAAAAAAAAACATTTCATCAACCTAACAAGTAGTTAGGAAAATGGAAAATATAGTAACAATGATATATTACTATTACCTCATCAAACTATTTTTTTAAAAAAAGGATTGTAGTGAAAAGGACACCCTTCCTTATATATTGCTATGGGCATGTGAACAGTGCACGCTACCTTGGGAAGCACTTTGGCAGTAGCTATTACTATTACATGTGTGTGTGTGTGACTACATACACACATGTACTTCTGGCTCAGCCATCCTACTCTGAGACACTATTCTATAAAAATACAGGCACCATCATATGAGGATGCCTATTGAATCATTATTTGTGATAGTAAAAAGAAAAAGGAAACAATCTCCATGATGATAAATAAGGGAATAATTGAGTAAATTGTGGCTTGTTCATACTGGGATTTAATACATAACCATTAAAAAGAACTTGTTAATTCTACCCCAGTTGCCCCTTTTAAAGGATTTCAACAATGTATAGTTAGGTGGGAAAAAACAAGATACAGAGAAGTATATGTAAAGTGGGTCCATGTGGGGGGCAAATCAGCAAGTCTTCCATGTGATTATGTGTATTTGCATATGACTGGTTAGGACAAAGATGTGGAAGGAAGAAGGAAAAGGGAGGGGAGGTAAATAATGTATGAAAAACAAAGCCGTTCATGGAACTTTGTAAAATCATGTTACTATGATCATGTTTAAATAACATCATACAGGTAGGCATGTTTGAATAGAGGGATGCAAAAGGATGCTCAGTGGAAAATTAAATGTTTTCTGAGGGGTAGAATTTCAGGTTTTACTCATTTCTCTATACATTTCTATTTAAATATATATATATATATATATTTACAAGAATTATAAAGATCTGTTTTTATTTAGATGAAAGTTTTAGCATAAAGCATCACTATTGTTTCTTTAGTATCTTTCATACAGATTAATATGAATTGTGCAAATTACCAAGGAAGACAGTGGGAGAGAACCTGGGGAAAGGAGAATTTTAGCCAAAGTGTGCATTCTTTTTATTTCCTGCACTTTGGATCCGTTCAAATCTCGTCTCCTGCCGAGGGATTCAGTGCAGAACTAAAATATGATGACTTACTTGGCAACAGCAAAAAAAGAGCATTTACTCAAATGCAATAAAGATAAGCAATAAGTTTCAGTGATGCATATAGTATGTTCTCTGCTCCCCTGCTTGTTCTTTCTTCTCTCAGCAGAAGTTAACTGAAAATAAGCTCAAACAGCAATTCGCCAAATTAGCCAGTCACCTCACTTGTGACCAAATCGCACCCTACTGAGAGATGCTGAACCCCAAGCTTTTGCTTTCTGGAATGTATATATAATTTGAAGAGACTTCACTTAGCAAGTGAAAGGGTAGGATGGCAATTTTCAGTTACTTGGAAATGAGATACAGGGATAAAATATGTGTGTGATATCCGCACATAATTCTCCAAGTTACCTCTTCCTAAACTTCCCCATCCCTGAAAATGGCAATGAAAAAAGCATACATATTTCCTTTCTTCCTGTCCTTTCTCCAACCCCAGAAGAAGGTACAACTATTAATGCTCAGAAAAGTCCTTAAAAAAGCAAGCTATAGGAAGAAATAAAAAGTGAATAGATCTTAAAGCAGGGATGTCATAAGCAATCAACCTTTACCTACAGAGGCTAAAGGTATGTATTTTTTTGGTATGTGTTTTCTTTCTTTCCCTGATTAATCATTTGATTAACTGTGTTTTGGTCCTAGGAACAATGCTGGATGGATCACTGTATACAGAAGTCACTCTGTAGAGAAATTTGGGATATTCTGATTGGTTAGCCTGAATGAAGCATCTTCCCTTCTGGAGGAAGAGCGTGGAACGAGTTGCTATACAGTGCATCATGGGAACCCAGGCTCAGGTACAACAGAGATGTTCAGCAAATGACCTCTTTATTACTTATCAGTACAAAGGTTCCAAAAGAGCAGGGGAAGAGATCCCATTATGGCTGGTCTCTTGTGGAGATCAACTGCTGGGTTCAGGTTCAACAGCTCCCCACGTTCTGCTTTGTGTTGGAGGTGAGGGGCATTTGTGCTGCCTGCATGGTTGTTTTTTCTATATTCCATGGAGAGGGGTCCCCCCTGCCAATGAACAAAAAGCATTCATCAAGCACTGCCTGTGCCCTGGCAAGCAGTTGGAGGTGGTTAAGAGTTAACATGTCCCCCAGGCTGCCTATGGTCTCTTGCAAAATAGAAACATACCAAACACCAGAATATAAAGAAACAAGAGGAGGGAGATAGTCGAATGCTGAGAGATTGTTGCTGAGTGTGTCCATGACTTTCCCAGCAAAGAGGCAGCTTTATAGGAATTGATCCCATCAAGGAGTTGGGCAGTTCCCATTGTGAAAAATATGCCAGGCAAACTAAGAAGTATTAACTGTTCAGTGTGTTTAAATATCTCTGACCAACATTCGAGGCACTGCCCTAAAATAAGACATTTCCTACATTTTTTAATGTATTTGACCAGTACTTGCAATGTATAAATATAAAAGAATTGATTCTCTCCAAGGGGATCAGAGTGAAGATTTTCTGCCACATGTTTATTTTGAAGAATTATTTCTAGAGTAAACACTACTTTTTTATTTGCTGGCAACTAATACACTGCCATCCACCCTCACCTTTGATTCCTTATAGTAAACCTTTTTTTGTGTGTGTGTGCTATTAAAAAAATCAAACGTTACCCTTTAGTACACCTAATTATTGCTTAAAATTCTCCTACAAGCTTTCACTCCATGCAAAAACTAAAACATCCTTTTTTTTTTGGAAATTCACCCCAACAATCACAACAGGTATCTTTTCCTGATATCAAGCCACCCCTTAGAGTGCCTGTATTAGTTTTCTATTGATGTGTAGCAAACTCTCACAATCTTAATTTAAAGCAACACCCATTTATTATCTCACCATTCTGAAGTTTGCAGTTGAGGCAGACTGAGTTGGGTGCACTGCTCAGAGTCTCCCAAGGCTGTAATCAAGGTATTGGCCTGACTGGGCTCTTATCTGGAACCTTGGGGAAGAATCCAGTTTCTAGCTCACCTGGACTGTTGGCAGAATCTAGTTCCTGCAGTTGTAGGACTGAAGTCCCCATTTACTTGCTGGCTGTCAGCAGGGGCTGTTCATGGTTCCTCAAGGCCACCCATATTCCTTCTCACATGGCTCCCTGCATCTCAGAGCCAGCAATGTGAAGCAACTTCTTCTCATGCTTCACATCTCTTTACCTTCCTCTTTTGCCACCATCCCGAGAAAGTCCTCTGCTTTACAGGCTTGTGTGATTAGAACAGGCCCACCTGGATAATTTTCTTTTCTTAAGGTCATCTGCCACATAGTCATGACATACTGGTAAATCATCAAATTCAGTTTTCAGAGATCAGAGTGGTACATCATTGGGGACCATTTTAGAAATTCTGCCTATCACACACTACCTACCACTACCACTACTACCACCATCACTACAACAACTACTATTACTACTAGCCAGTATTTATTCAGTGCTTATTATATGCCTGCCGGGCACTGTGCTAGGTAGTTTATATAGATTATCTTATTTAAGAGTCACAATGACTCTATGAGGTGGGTACTACTATCAGCTCCATTTCCTGATGGATTACCAAAATTTTGAAATTACATTTGTTAACATTTAATATGTTAGAAGTTGTAGCCATATTATTTTATATGGAAAATATATAATAGACTCTTGAGTATGTTATAAACCTAAAAAAAATTTTAATTTTCAATAATAAGAAAAGTTTGCCATACTTTAGATGCAAAGTGGAAATTGTTGTCATTTTAATGACATACATTTTGAGCTGTGTTACTGGTAGCAATTGTTATTTCTACCCAGTCAGACCTGCAATTGGCATAGTAACTTTCACCACCACTTAGACCCTCTGTGGGGTGTACCAGGTATGGACAGCCCAGATAACCATAGGCTGAGGCCTCTTCTGAGCCAGGCACATTCTCCGAACCACAGCTTGCAATCAGCAGTGCTCATTGATAAGACTTCTATATATATGATGCAATCTTTTGCTGTGGGCCTAAGTTGCTGGCCTGTGCAGGATCAAGTATCTATTGAATGCCTGCTGTTACATCAAAAAATGAGGAAAGTGGCCCAAGATACCAACAGAAATGTTTACAAATTACACTGTAGCTAATGAAATGTATTTTATGGGTATCAATTTGGGGAGAACTTTGTGCTGTCACTGTGATTAGAATTTTCATGTTAACTTTTTTTATTTTATGACCTAACTGTAGAAACAGAGAGATGGGAAAAGAAGAGTCAGAAAAAAATTTTTTTCTATGTTTCTAAATTGCCCAGTTTCCATTGACCAAATGGTAGAAAAAAAGGATTTATTGTATATACAAGTCAACAATTATAAACCATGTTATTCAAACGTTGGGCTGCTTTTTCACATTTAATGTGTAATTTATGAATTCCCATAAACCATTCATGTTTCACTTAGCACTCTTTTGAGTACTAAAACATTTGTTTTAATGTAGCACATTAACGTCAGAATGTCCAAAGTAAGAGGTAAATTATTCACTATCTTGAAAGAAAATAATATTTGTTTTCACTTTTACAACATGACATAGTAATGGCCAAAAAATAGAACAACTTGTAAAAGTCATTGCCTGAGAAAACACATCTCTTTTCTTCAACACCCTGTTTGTGACTTTCATTTACAGTGTTTCATTTTTAATCTCTAACTTTACTACAACAGTCATACATTTGGAATATGACTTCCCAGGGGTCTGGGTTAAAGTCCAGGCCAACTGATTGGCACTGTTGCCCATAGGGCAACTGTAAATGTTCAGTAACTTGTCATAACATCAAGTATTTAAACCTCTTTAAAGATCTCACATCTTTATTTGAGATTAATCTTTTCCCAAAGGTTTTAATTTCCTGGCTGCTAAATGAAATACCATGCAATGAGTTAGCTTGAACAACAGGAATTCATTGGCTCATGATTCTGAGATGACAAGAACTTCAAAATCAATGTGTCATGAAGGCGATATTGTCTCCCAGAAGACTAGGGCGTTTTGGGGCTGGCTGTCAGTGATCCTTGGTCCTTGGCTTTTCTGTCACATGGGGCCATGCATATGGTGGCTTCTACTGGCTTCTCTGGGTTCAATTGACTTCCAGCTTATTCCTGTGGCTTTCTCTCCTTATATGTCTGGATTTCATTCTGCTTATAAAGTACTCCAGTAACAGGCTGAAGAGCCATCCTGATACAATTTGGCCACACTTTAACTGAAGTAACTTCATCAAAAGGTTCTGTTTACAAAAAGTTCACATCTACAGGAATGGATTAAGTTTGAGAACATGTTTTTCTGGGGTATATAGCTCCAAGCCACCATAGCAAATTAAACTTTTAACTTAATGACACAAAATTTCCAATTTGATTTTTAAATTCTACTTACTTTGTAATTGCTCTTTAGAAGCTTGTGATCCATTATTTCTCTTCTGGTTAAAACAACAACAACAACAACAACAACAAAAAAAACCCTATAGTGCCCACCATAGATTTCACCATCAGCCAAAGTAATTTCACTGCTTGATCATGAAGTATATATGACACTGACACAGTACCTAAGATTCATACACTGAAACTGAAGGCACAAAACCTATCATTCTATGGTTAAATAGTATAGTTGATTAATCAGAAACCTTAGAAGGAGTTTGTATCCCATCCTCCAATGAGAAAAATAAACTATTATCATGGATTTATTTTTTAAGCTCCACTACAAAAGTCATATAAGCCATGCTGTGATCAGTCTACAGTTAGATTAATGTTCTGCACCTTCCTCATTTGCAGTAATGGTCGTTCAATAAATATTGATTTGCAGAATAGTGATGTAAAGGTGCTGCCAATATGCACCATCAAAGACAGGCACAAGGGTCCATGAGTCCAGAGGGTAAATAAAGTAGAATAACCCATTATAGGAGCATCCCACTTAATTAAGGGGTCTACTTTTTTGACCATATGAAGTGGAGATTATGTAGTTTCCAAGATTATAAATTTCCTGCCCAAGAGCCACTGGATTTATCTAGGTTATATACCTCTACTAAGCTAATTAATGCATCAACTAAAAGGCAGATCTCCATATTGTGCTATGTGTGGTTTTGTGTTTTATCTTCAAGGGTATGTGATACATTCCTTATGTCATTCTTTGGCCTTAGTAGATAGAAGATAGTGATAAGAGGACATGCTACAATTTGTCTTTTCCATATCTTAACATAGCTTTTCCTTTTCTGTTTTGATCTTAGAATGTGTTTTTATAAAATTTCTCCAGTTTCTTCCCTACATCCTCTAAAGCTAAAGAGAAAGACTGCCTGCAATTTTTGGTAGATTTTGTTTTTTTGTACAAGTTTGGCAAAAAAGAAAATGAGAGACATAGCTGTACCACAAAAGTGGAATATCCTATTGGTATTGGGATAACTAAAGAGTGAAGACTGGCAGGCTGATGGCTCTGATTTCAGTGATGAATTAGGCAACCTCTGTGCACTTGATCTCTGTGAACTTGAGTTCACAAAGCATTATGCAAGACCATCATTGCTCATATGAATATATTTTCTTATTTATTGCTATCTTTTAGGATCGCTTAAAAAAATCTCCAAATTGATTTATTTCATGACATAAAAATAATTCTACTATAAAAAGAAAATCAGTAAATTGGCTTGAATCACTCAGGATAAAAATGTGTGATGTTAAATTGAGTTGTGACTTGAAAAAGTGTCATATAGCAAGCATTGAAGCTAATTAACGAGTCAAAAGATAGACCAAGTTCCAAAATGAATAGACGAGTGCTTATTAAATAGCAAAAAAATTTCATTAAATGTATATAAAAACTTTCTGGGCTTGAGTAGACAGCTAGTTTTCTATAACAGAGAGCAAGATAAAGAAAGATATAATGGGGGGACGGATGTGGCTCAAATGGTTGGGCGTCTGTCTCCCATATGGAGGGACCCGGGTTCGATACCCAGGACCTCCCGGTAAAAAAATAAAATAAAATAAAATAAAATAAAATAAAATAAAATAAAATAAAATAAAATAAAATAAAATAAAA
>JAKSZT010054524.1:7719542-7860364 GCA_026826555.1 Tolypeutes matacus
AATAAAATAAAATAAAATAAAATAAAATAAAATAAAATAAAATAAAAAGAAAGAAAGATATAATGGCAGCAGAAGGGTTATGGATGTTACTGAACAATTTATTGAAAAGTTGATTTAGATAACATAAGGTGATTCAGAATTACATTACAGAACTTATTACAAGAAAGGAATACAGCAGGGATTCTTAAGAAGGGGTCCATGAGCTTGAATTGAAATTCAAAAAAACATTATTCTTGTGGGGACATGGTGGTGCGGGTGTGATATATTTACTAAATAATACACAGTATAGTGTCGACTTAGTAAGGGGTCTGTGGTCTTCACCTGACTGGGAAAGGGGTCTGAAACAAAAAAGGTTAAGAACCCCTTGAATACAGCTTTCACGGTTTTCTGGTTTTTGAAGTCCAAATCATTTTATTTTCAAGAGAGAGTCCACTAAGTAATTAATTCTATTTTATCATGTGGCATGTAAGTGACAGGAGACTATAATAAAAGAAAAAAAAAAATTGAAAACATGTAGTAGAGTCAAACGCAGGTTTGGATTTGGTTTGACAATCTACAAGTCCAGAGCTAACAAGGTATCACAATGTTAGTCCAAGAATTAAAATATAAATGGAATCTTAACTGGAGTCATCATGCCAAACTGCCAGCTTTGATCACGTAAAAATGGGCAAATCTAAAACTATTTCCTGAAAGAAAGATATTCATATGTTAATTATCCATCCTGAAGGCTAGAAATTGTTAAATCTGTCCAGTGTTTAGAAAAATTGTGTGAAATCTAAAATGTGCAATAGCATACCTTTCTGCACACCTCTCCATCTCTTTCAATTATTTCTTTTTGTCTTTAGGATTGTTAGTGTACAATGGTGGCACCTCCACTGCCTCTGACAAAAGGAGCACAATCTAATTATCTGGGATGAGCCCTTCTTGTGAAGAAACTTCTATATTAAGGATGAATAATGGTAAATGGGATAGAGAATGAGACCACCCCAAAGATGAGAGAGGAGTTTGGAGCTCAGACATGAGTCTGACTGACAGATCTAGTAGCTGTGTGACTATGGCAGTTGTTAAAACTCTCTGGGCCTCAGTTTGCTCATCTCTGAAATGGGAATAATAGCAACATGCCCCTTAGGGTTTATGAGAGGATTATCTATATTAAGATATGAAAAGCACGTAATAAAGTGCCTTGCACACAGTAAGTTGTATATGTGGAATGTATTGGTATTGTTATTATTACTATTATGATTGAATTTGAGAAAGTCACTAAGTTTCTCTTTTCAAATGTGCATAATAGAATAATATTTAATGCTCCTTCCCTACAACGGAGTAAGGACAAATTATAAATAAGCTCTGGGGGACGGATGTGGCTCAAATGGTTGGGCGTCCGTCTCCCATATGGAGGGACCCAGGTTCGATACCCAGGACCTCCCGGCAAAAAAAAAAATAAATAAAAAAAAAAAAAAAAATAAATAAATAAATAAATAAGCTCTGATAAAGATAAATATTCCTAACAATGCAAATGTGGGTTGTTACTAATTTAGAAATTCCTCCTTCACAAGTAGTTGATATCAGACATACCTCATTCATTTATTCAACTCAATGAATATTTATTGATCACCTAATGTATGTTGGCATTGATCTTGATGCAACGGATATATTAGTGAACACACACTACCTGAAAGAATGGGCCTCTTTGTCAGGTTTTAGGTCATTTTTTGCTGTGGAGTACGTGGTTCGGGAGGAAAAGCCTGCTTAGATTTCTGGATTGTGAACGTTAGGAAAGTGTGGTGGGGCAAATGCCTGGAAACCAAGATATTAAGGCATCAGCTGGTGGGCAAGAGATGACATAAGGGAGCTGGGAGGAGGCCAAAGACCAACTTTATTATGGTTTTACTGTAGGTCTGTACATGGAGCGAGGAGCAAACTTTCCCTCTTCCACCCAACCTCCATCATCTTTCCTTCTTCCTGGGACTCAGAATAGTTTATGAGATAGGAGTCTAACGGTTCTGTTCTAGATGGATTATGGAGGAATTTACAAATTGCCCTGGAGGTCCTAACCATGATATATAACATTATTTTTATTATAAGTATTAAATGCTCTAAACAATCTACTTGTAAGTAAAATTTTGGAGCACAATCCATTTGTCTGTTCAAGTCTGCATTTTTATTATTGGTATGATAATTTTCTGGTTCTGAAAATGAGTGTCACGAATGTAATAGAATAGATATTGAAATTTTCATTTTATGTGTTCTACCCTCAATTTTTCCCCTGCAGATAAAGGGTAGTAACTTTATTAACAATAGTGAGTTACAAAATGACTTAAAGGAGAACAAAAGGGACAGATGGGTGATTTAAACTTGAAAATAGATTAATTTACTTGAATAGTGTATGGTTTTAAATTGGAGTGAAGAGATTTTCACCCAAACTAACCAAAAAATAAAAGAGAATTATGTAGTTATGCCTTTCTCCATAATTTGCTACTACAATGGTTCAGTATATGACAATAGTTTCAAATGTAATCCTTGTCTCTTTCAAAATGAAAATGACAAGTGAGAAAAGAAAAAAGGCAGTTTGTAATTCTGGGAGAAATCTTTTTCTGGAAAATTCTAATTAGCATATTTGTTTTGACTTTTATTTCTCATATTAATCAACAATGTTGTTACTCCAAAGTTAGCCTTCACCTAGTTTTACCACTGTCTGAAATGATGATTCAAGTAACTGTCAATAAAAATATTATGTAGTTTTCATAAGCAAACCAAATAAACATCACAAAATGCTCAATTTATGATGCTAAAATAGTGCTGCCTGGTAAAGTATTGGTACATAAAGGAGATTGTTATCTAGCTATACAAAACTAGACCACAAACAAAGTAAAATCAAATTTTCTTGCATTAAAAACTTCTTTTAGAAATATTCCTTTGCCATCCTGACTTTCTATGGACGTTCCATAGTGCTGTTTAGCATTTGTTTTATGCTGCTAGCCTTATCCTTGTGATGTAGCTCAGAACTAATTTTTTGAAAGAGACTGAGATCTCAATACATGTCTTTTTGTGTACTTGCTTCCAAAACACACACATTAGCATTGCAAAATTTTGGATGTCCAGATGTCTTTCACACTTTCCATTTGATTTATAGCTTAAGGGTTGGAAAATTTACAGAAGTAAGCTGCCATGTTCCCATCCGGGTTCGTGTTCTTTTGGCACCTGATGGGTGAATGGGTGACAGTGAGATACATTAGATAAATTGTCCTGGAAAAAACTACTGCCTCTGTTTAAAAATATCTACTCTTTACTGTTTTAAGGATTGTAGCCATTGGACAATTTGATGTAATTATTAATTCCAAAAATATAATTGGATCATGCTTGTAAACTGATCTGTTAATCTGGGCAAGATTAAGTTATGATTAGGGCGTTGACTGGGCCACGTCAGTAAGGTGCTGAGCCCCAACCCTTGGTGGGTGGGGGAAGAAACTATAAAAGGCATTACAAAGAAGAGAGTTGCAGCAGTTTTTGAGAAGCAGTTTTGATGTTGGAGTTTTGATGTTGGAGAGAAGGCCCCAGGAGAAGAGAAGTGAACAGTTCGCCTGATAGTCTACAGCTGACCTTGTGGAGGAAACAGAGGAGCTAAGCCTGGAGAGAAACGCAGCCCCGGGAAGAGAGGAACCCAAGAATCCTGAACCCTGGCAAACATTGGCAGCTGTCTTGCTCCAACACATGGCAATGGACTTTGGTGAGGGAAGAAACTTATGCTTCATGGCCTGGTAACTGTGGACTTCTACCCCAAATAAATACCCTTTATAAAGACCAACCCATTTTTGGTATTTCATATTAGCACCACTTTTGGCTGACTAATACAGGGATTCATTCCTATATATTACTTTAATGAATGTAGTCAGATTCTTTCCTCCTATGGGTTTACTTGGAACACTGAGGAATTGGGATTTGGGGGAGAAGATTTGGATAAAGGAAAAAGAAAGAAGTGTGTGTGTGTATGTGTGTGTGTGTGTGTGTGTGTGTGTGTGTGAGCGAGCATGCATGCCCCAGCAGAGATATTTATCAGAAGATATTACAAAGGACTGAGACATTTGGAGTTGAGAGAAAGGAAGTTCTACAAAGCAGGATGGGAGCAGAGGAAAAGTGGTGGCAAGGTGTCTAGACTCTGGGCACTGTAATAGCTGAAAAGCCCTGAAAACCATGCCTCATTGTACCTTTGTATGGAATACCTCCATTATAAGTTTTTGTTCTAATCTGCTCTGTTGGTGAAATACCCGAGAGGATAGTGAATGTGGATGGAGACTTTATTTTACCATTGTCAAATTAGTCAAAATGTTCTTCATGGTAAAATGGAAATAATCAAATAACCACACTAGCAGAGGTCTAAATTAACTATTTTGCTTAGTGTATATTAATATTCATACTCTACATGCTGTCAGAAATCTGTATAAAATATGAAGAACCACTTATTAGTTATGCACTGACTTTCCCCATGGCCTTATCTTCATATTCCAAAAAAATTTCCCCATTTGTGACTCACAGGGATAGTTGCTCACATGCTCCAAGATTCTCTCTCATTTCAACAAATATTGACAGCACCTACTGTGTTTTAGGAACTACATCAGAAGCTATAGATACAGCGGGGAATATGGTGTCTTTATTTAATTTATAGTATGGGAGAAGGCAGACACTACACCTATATTCTATTAATGGAATTATGTAACAGTCACTGTAATAGGCCTGAAGTAGAAATATGAAGTGTCATAGAACATAGGACTGTGGGAAAAATTTTAATCTGTGGAGCCAAGAAAAACTATTCCTAGGAGGGGTCAGGGAGTGAAGCAGGGTCCTGGTGGTCTAAGCATAGGGAAAACAAGGGAGAAGACCCTATACATTTTTTACTTATAATTTGAAACAGTTATAGGGTCCCAGGAAGTGCAAAAATACTATATTGAGTCCTGTGACCCTTTTGCACATTCTTCCCCAAAGGTGACATCTTACATGACTAGTACAATATCAAAACCTGAAAATTGACCAGAAAAGACAATACTAATAGCTAGACTACAGCACTTATTCAGATTTTACATGCCTTCATTTGTATGTGTACGTGTGTGTCTGTGTCTTTCTATGAAATCTGGTCCTGTGTGAAGAGTCCTGTCACCACCACCACAGAGTACGAACTGTTCCATTAACACAAAAGATCTTCCTCGCGCTTTAGGGTCACACCCATCTGCCACCCCTTCCCTAATCCCTGGCAACTGCTTGTCTCTCCTCCATTTTTGTAATTTTATCATTTTGAGAACAGTATGTAAATAGAATCATAGAGTATGCAGTCTTTTGAAACTGGCTTTCTTCATTAGCATGATGCCCTTGAGAGCTATCCAAGTCACTGCATTTATCAAGAGTTTGTTCCTTTTTATTGGAACAAACTATTTTTATTTTTTATTGTGGGGTAATATTTCATTGTATGGATGTACCACAGTGTATTTAACCACTCACTTACTGAAGGACATTTGGTTTATTTTCACTTTGGAGCTACTGTGGATAAAACTGCTACAAACATTTAAGTACCCTGGTGCATTTTGAGAAATCAGAAAAAGGCTATTGTGTCTCCAGCACAAAATGAAGCTTGTTAGGGGGTTTAATTATGTAAAGCCACAGATCCTTTTTGCACAGACTATAAAAGTACAAACATGAATGAATAAATAAGAAGAAGCTGAATATAAATATGGAGTGTTTTAAGGACTCTGGCTGTTTGGTGTTTTAACAGATGTCCAGTTGATTCCCCCCTCCCCACCCCCCCCATTTTTTAATCTAGCTGTTTGCATATAATGTATAGGTAGTCAGATTTGAATACTAGTTTACAGATGGATTGGGGGTACTCTAGAGGTGAGATAGCTAATTAAAACAATCTCTAAAAATAGGCTTATAAAATTTTTTCTTCTCTTTTTTGTTCACTTAGAAAAAAAACTTTAGCATATGAATTTTATTGGGAGCACAAAATTGAAAACTGTCAGCTCAGTTTCTGCAACTTAAGGAAGATTTTGCCTAGTGCTGTGTTGATTAAGAATGCAGAAAAACAAATCAAGAGAGCACAAGTGTGCTGGGTTATCTTTAAATGAGTAGGCCGGGCATAATGGACTATGAGATTTCCAATCAAGCTATGTTTACGAATGTCTGGCAAGAGTGGTTGTCACCCATCAGAAGAAATATAGCTTTGAAAATTAAAAATGTTAACTACTCCATTTACATGTACTTTCTTGATAAATAATGTTTAATTCAAAAATTATTTATTTTTTTAAAAAAATTATTTATTTATTCCCCCCACTGCTTGCGTTTGCTGTCTGCTCTCTGTGTCCATTTGCTGTGCACAAAAATTATTTCTTGATAAATAATATGAAATTCAATAAATAATTCAATAATTTGGTGTGCCACCAAATACAGGGTATAAATTTCATGTTATGTAAGATGAAAGGAAAAAACCACCGAGACGATTTCAGAATCAAATCAATTAGCCAGCCCTATCTGATTTAATCTAGTTTATTAAAGCAATTGTTCCCAAAGGCTGTTATACTCATTTGAACCTCTGAGCTTTTGGATATGCTTTTCTTGCCCCAACAACGCCACCCTATCTCCTCTTTGCCAACCTGAATCCTACCAATCTTTCAAGGTAGAGTCCAGAGCTCTTCCTTTGATGCAGACTGCTATCACACTGGTACCTTCTTTCACAGACTTATTATAGTACAGGGATCAAGAGCTTAATACTTAACAGCCATCAAATTGTTGTATGTCTTACTCATATGTGCCCAACCAAATTTAAAGTAACAAAATATAAAGTTTGGAAAATGAGGGAGGGGCGAAGTGTAAAGACCCACACCATTACCAAGATCTCTTCTTTTACAAACCGTTCAGGGTAATGATAATGCTCAATGTTTGAAGGGGTGAGATGAAATCAATAAGCTGGTACACTGTTGATAGATATCAGGGTTTGAATCATGTCACCTATAAAAGGCATGTTAAGGTCCCAACCTCTGGTCCTATGGATGTGAGCCCCTTTGTAAATAGGATCTTTGAAGATGTTATTATTAGTTAAGGTGTGTCCAAACCAAATGAGGATAGAGCTTAATACAATATGGCTAAAGTCCTCATAAGGAAATTGGACGTAAGAGAGTAGCCCGGCGGAGCAGTCAGAAGTGGCAAGTCAATGGAACCAGAGGAGAAAGGAGAAGAATCATGTACATTGCCATGTGACAGAAAAGCCAAGCAACCCCAGAGATTGCCACAACCCAGAAAATACTGAGCCCTGGAAGAAGCGTGCCTTCTAGCCTCGGAAACAGTGAGCAAATACATTCCTGTTGTTAAGCCAACCCATTAAATGGTATTTGTTTTAGCAGGTAGGAAACTAAAACAAATACCATATTTTAATTGGTACTAGTCTTTTGGGAAAGCCATTTGGAGTCTTAAACATTTTTATATCCCTGGACCCAATAAACCTACTTCTAGAAATTTCTGCGAAGATAATCATTAGAGAGAGATAAAAAGTTACATATAATAAGGTTATTCTTTGCATTATTTATGACCAAAAAATGGAAATAATTTAAAAGGAGATTTGTTTAATAACAATAAATTCCTTTAGAGTCATTAAACTTAAGTATTCAAAGAATATTTAATGACATGACAAAATGCTCTTGCATGTTGCCTTGGAAAGAATATTGTACCTGTAGCTGAGTCTTGTTATAGCTCTTTTTCTGCCTGGAAGTAGTTGTATGACTGAAAAGCCTTTTTTACCTTTCTAGGTCTCAGGCAGCTCATCTTAGAAATGAGCATAATTGGTCTTTAGACTTCCAAAGTTATTTGTGTCTATGTGTGTTCTGTGTGTAGGGGTGTGTGTGTGTATGTGTGTGTGTGAGAAATTCATAAGATATAGGTTTTTTTCAATAATAGATGAGAAATTTAAAGTGTATTACCTCTAGTGACTCTTTAAGGTATAAAATTTTTGACTGTGCTTTTCCCTCTGTAACTGGTGGCATGTCTTCTATTACATTCCACATTAGTTGCCTTGATGACCCCTAATGCTTGTGTATAAAATTAGTTTCTATTAGACTGGCAAAGGTTTAATTGTTTAGTAATACTCAGTGTTGAAAAGGTGTAAAGAAGACAGGCATTGCCAAACACCGTTGGTGGGAATGTAGATTGGTTCAACACTTCTAGAGGGCAATTAGGCCATAATCTACCCAAATTTAAACTGTATATGCCTTCTACTTAGCAATTCCACTGCTTAAGAATATTCCACAATTACATGTGTAGATGTGGAAAGATTTATGTACAAAGACGTTCTTTGCAACAGTCTTTATAATAGAAAAAAAAACCCCACGAAACTACATACAACTTAAAAGGGGGACTGGGCCAATAAAATATGGTACAGCATACAATGGAAAACTATTTAGTAATTCAAAAGAATGAGTTAGATCGGCACACACCAAAATGGAAAGATATCTAAGATATTTTGGTAACTGAAAATAGCAAACTGAAGAACAGTTTGTGTAGTGTGAACTTGTGTAAAAAGAAATGTGTGCTCACATAGATACGCACAGAACAATTTTGGAAGGGTGCATAAGAGATTGCATAAGCAGGGTTACTTCTAGGGTGTGGGCCTAGAGGGTATGTTTTTTTCTTATGTACTGTTTAAATTATCTACCTTGAAAATGTATTGTTCTTATAACAACAACAAAAACAAAAATCCAATTTCATTTATAAAATTAGAGCTAGTAAAGAAGCCTATAGGGAAATGGATATGGCTCAAGAGATTGGGCTCCCACCTACAATATAGGAGGTCCAGAGTTCAATTCCCGGGGCCTCCTGGTGAAAGGGAAGCTGGCCTATGCAGTGAGCTGACCTGTGCAGCGTGCTGGCCCACGCAGAGAGCTGGCGCAGCAAGATGACGCAACAAAAAAAGACACAGAGCTGAGACAATAAGAGACACAGCAGACCAGGGAGCTGAGGTGGAGCAAGAGATTAAGTACCTCTCTTCCACCCCAGAAGGTCCCAGGATCGGTTCCCAGTGCCATCTAAAGAGAAGACAAGCAGACACAGAAGAAAACACAGAGAGTAGACAGTGAGCGCAAAACAACGAGGGTAGGGGGAGAAATAAATAAATAAAATTAATCTTTAAAAAAGATGAAAAAGAACACTACAATGATCATTTTTGTGCCAGAGATGTTTCCTTATTTCACACGTTTTATTCTGGTATATTCCCAGAAATGTGACCCTAATGTGACCCTAGGTCATAGGGTATAAAGTCATACACCAAATTGTTTTCCATATTTTTCATACTACTCCTTTTCCCATTACTTCATTTTTGATATGCTAAGGAAATAATCCCAAATACAAATACAAAACAAAAGCATTATGACAAAGATTTCTTTTCCAAAAATATTCACAATAATGAAAAATCAGTAACAACTTAAAATTAAAAAAAAAAACACAATTATAGCATATCCACTCTATACCAAGAAATATTATTTAGCTATTAATTGTATATGCTAATTATATAATAATTCAGAAATATGTTATAATGTTAAGCAAATAAAAAGTTAACCCTAAAAATTAAATACCAACTTAATAGAACATAAAAATTATATATCCATTTATAGAAAAAATAATAGAAGCAAAAATCATCAAAATGATAATACGGACAGAAATTCATTAAAGTGTTAACAGTGAAAGATATTTTCCCCTCTATACCTTATTTGCTGGTTTTTCTTACATATATACCTGTGTATATATACATACACACACATGTACACATACACATATCCATATATGTTTATGTGCATGTTTGCTTATGTATATATGTATATATAAATATTCAGGAGATTAATTACCTGACAGAATTATTTTTAGAATTAATTTAAATAAAGACTATGTAAGTGTCTATTGGCTCAATAAATGTTAGTGTCCCTCCACATTTGCCACAAAAAAAGACAATCACACATTTTATACTCTGACTTTTTATACATTGAAAAAACCCAAATTTTCTGTCATAAAAGTGAAGATATACTCCTTTTATCTCCTTCTCTCTTTTTTTTTTAAAGATTTTATTTATTTATTCATTTATCCCCCCCTTGCTGCTTGTGCTCGCTGGGTCAGCTAACCACGCTGTGCGGGCGGGCTTGACTTCACCAGGAGGCCCTGGGAACCGAACCCGGGGCCTCCCATATGGTAAACGGGAGCCCTACTGATTGAGCCATAGCCGCTTCCCTACTATACTCTTTTCTCAGCCCATGCCTGATAAGATTGTGGAGCTCCACACAGTAATCTTATACACAGCTATGATGAAATACAAAACACACAAAATGCAAAGAAATGTAAGGTAGAGGGTCAAGATATCTTCTGTGCTGCTCCAGAAATCTTTCAAGGTAGGGACAAGTTTCTATTGATAGTCCCATATTTGGGTAGGAAAGCAGAGCTATGGATACCTACTCTTTTGATGGATGACTGAAAACTAATTTCTTTTCCCTCTGTAAAGAGCTATGAATAATGATGTTTGAGTGAATTCCATATTCTGACTCATGGAATGGAGAATTGTACCAAAAAAATAGTTAAGAATAAACAAGCTTCTTTTTAAATTTACTTATGAAAATTGGCAACAAGGGACTTTAAAGAGTTTAATAAACTAGTTTCAGGATTATTTTGCCTCTGAAATTTGCAGCTAATTTTTCTAAAATATGTGTGGCTGTCAAGAAGAACCAAAAAAAAATTGTGTTTGGGGTGGGACTAGAGGATGGAAAGACTGGGGAGTGGGGTGATTTAAATAGCGAGAACCTTTCCAAAGTAAGTATATGTACAATTATACATAATTATGTAAGATAGTCAAGAAATAGCCAAGCAATGGGATGAAGAATCAGTCCCTAGAGTCTGAAGTTGCTCCTCTACTTGTGTAGGGAGAAGCTCATCTGAATGCATGTATATCCCATTTGTTAAAAAGTTGATTCAGAAAATTTGAAATTTCCTTTTAGAATATAAGGGATCATCCAGCTCCAAAAGGATTCACCACACCGTCAACTTATACACTGCATATGTTTTTTAAAATTCATTAGCAGTAATCTTTATTTGTGGCATAATCACTTCCTGCATTCCAAATGCCCACATTGCTTCCTTTCCTTGGTTTCATGTCATTTTGTACACAATGAGCAAATGTATTGAAATATGGTTTAGCAATTTGTAATACTGTAACACCATAAAATATAAAATATGACCACTAAATATTTTGGTTTAATGGGCCTGTTGTTCTACGAGGTATTTATTTTAACTGCCTCTTAAAATGTCCAATGGAACTCAAAAATCTGTTTTGGTTCCAAATGTAGAACTATTAATTTATGTCTTAATATCTGATTAAATTTAATCATGCTTCTAAGAGTCTGTATAGATTCCATGCATTAGGCAGGTTGAATATTCAATTCCATCATTTTAAGGAGAATTGAACACCACCCTGCCAAGTATGATAATGTCCTGGGGGAGAGAGAGTGAGGGAGGAATGAAACAACAGAAGATGTTTAAAGGCTTTGTGAATTTATGTTCTACAATTGGGAGGCTAACCAAACCATTTAAATACACCAGTAACCATGTTTTATTTTATCATAAATGTGAAATTGAAGAATTTCCAGGGAATTCTCACACATTGATTTATCTATATAAGTTTCAATAGCATTAAAGCAGAAAGTCTAGGTACCCTGGAATAGGCTGTCGGGGTATATAACTTCCAGTGAACAGTTTTACTACTCTAACTCCCAATGGCTAGCTTTTGAGGTAATGGCTTTCTTGAGCTGAGAAAAAGGGCACAGGCAGACCTACACCCATGGTTCTTGAGAATCCTGCTGACTGGTTCATTAAACAGAACTGGCAACCGACCATAAGATAAAAGTTCTTGATGGCTTTCCAAGTAGGAGGAAGGGAGCTGAGTGACACATACAAATATATAAGGGGGAAAGAAGGTTGAGCCTTAATGACAGTGACCTTGTAATGAAAGGTTTATGGAAGAGGTATTAGTTATAAGAACCTTAGACTGCATTCTGGAGAATTTGTTCACCACTAAGATGACCCACCCAAAGGGGGGGATTTTGGCCGTCTGTTATAAACAAATTATAAAACTTTTGAAAAGAGTGTTGTCTTAAAGGTGGGTTGCTATACAAAACTACTGCATCTGTTCTTTTCTTTAATAGTTCCACTACTGGCTTCCTGTGAGATTTGGGGGAAATTTCTTGAGGACTCTTTTTAGTAAGACTTACCACTTCATTATTTTACCCCTGACTATTCTGTAAGTTCCAATAAGTATTTGACAAATTACAGTATGCTTATATTAAATAACTTGAGTTCTTTAGAAGAAATATGTATTATAAATAAATGATATTCAAAATTAGATATTTTTAAGATATAATTGCATAATTTCTAAGCAGAGCCTTTCATTTTCGAATGTATTTTTTAGAATAAATGTATCTCAAAATTCACATGATGAAAATTAGCTCAATAACCATTTTTTCCTGTTTTGTATCTAATAAATAATGAAAATATCTTTATTAGAGATTGAAGAGATAAAAATATTGTAAAAGGTCTATGTCCTCTCAGATTAAATCAAATCATTATAAGGTGTTAGCATTATAAATGTTCAGGATGTAATTTTAGGAAAGGATTTTCTGAAAAGGAAATTGAAATAAGATGCATGAAAGTCAACTTTCTGTGGCATAATGTTAATATCCATAAGTATTCAATATTAGTGGTATGGTAGTATATTTTATTTTTATTTAATAAAATTTAATCCTCATTGGTCACCAATTTCTGTAAGCATTTTAGCTCCTTTCACTGACAATTATTGTTTATACAAGCATTATAATTTAGTTTTTAGTAATTATCATACTCTTACTATCTTACTACTAAGTATGTATCACATGTATAAAAGACAGTTTCAGGAGTGAAATTAGCATTAGTAGATAGGAACAAAAGAATGGCTTTAAGAATAATGTTCCCCTTTAGGAAGAAAAAAATGAGAAAGGTGAAGTTTATAAATTATTTATTATTCAGGAGTAATTTCCTTTTAATAGTAGCAACAACAACAAAATCTATAAAATGACAAGTATCACCATATAAAACTGTGACAATTGACAAAATTAATATAATATATAGGAGCAAAAGTTTTCACCACCATCTAAAATTAATGTGTAAAATAATTTTAAAAGGATATTCCACAAAATTTGCAAACAATAAAAAGATTTCATTTTCTTTAGTAACTGTTTTGTGAAAGAAATGAAGGGGGCAGGAATGTAGTTACTGAGGAATAAAGTAGGAAAGGCAACATTGAAAAAAAGGAAGAAAGGAAGGAGGAAAGAACCATTGTTTTAATTTGTTAGGCTGTTCAAAGCAAATACCATGAAATGTGTCAGGTTAAAAAAAGGAAATTTATTGGCTCACGGTTTTGAGGCTGGGAAAATGTCCAAATCAAAGTATTACCAAGGTGATGATTTCTTCCCAAAGAAGGCTGCCAGTGATCCATGGCTCCTCAGTCACCTGAAAAGGCACATGGCGGTGTTTGCTGGTCTCTCCCTTCTCTGCCAGGTTTCTTTGATTTCAGCTTCTTGCTTCCCTGGTTTTCTCTCTCCCTGTCTGAATTTCATTATCTTATAAAGAACACCAGTAATAGGATTAATACCCATCCTGATTGGGCTTGGCCACACACAGCTTAACCAAAGAGGCCTCATCAAAAGGTCATACTAAAAATGGGTTCACACCCATAAAAATGGATTAACTTTAAGAACATGTTTTTCTGGGGAACATACAGTTCCAAACCACCACACTCCACCCTCTGGATCTCAAAAAGACAGGTTCTTTCTATGCAAAATACATTCAATCCATCACAACATCCCAAAAGCCTTAAGTCATTTCAAAAACAATGCTTAGTAATGGGTTACTAATGGGTTATAGGTGTGGTCTGTCTTGGTGCATAATTCCCCTCCATCTGTGGAATGTGTGAAACCTAGAGGACAAGTTATCTGCTTCTAATATACAATGGAGGAACAGTCATAGGATAAACATTTCCATTCTCATAAGGAAAAATTGGAAGGAAAACAGGGGCTATGTTTCCCAAACAATCCTGAAACCCAGAGGGGTATACTCCATTAGATTTCAAGGTCTGAGAGTTATCTGTGGAATGATGTTTTGTCATCTAGGTCTGATGGAGCAGCAGTCCTACCCCTTCCAAGCAATTGCCCAGCATCCATGCTTTACCCAAACACTGAAGCATAGACTCTACCCTCTCCAAGCATTAGGGTGATGGCCAGAGTCTCTGAAATCCCTGGAGCACAGGATCCACCATCTCAGAACACTGGAGAGGCAGCATTCTTCCTGAACAAAGGGAGTAAGAACACCCCTCCCCCAGCACTGGGTTAGACTCATCCTTTCCTGGCACACATGGGTGGACCTCTTCTCTAGGCTTAAGAAGATGTCTTCAGTCCAGACCTCAGCTTCCATGGTTCTACCTTTCAAGTGATTTTCCTTCATCCTATCATTTTTTTTTTTTTTTGTCCCTTTTAGTCCAGGCTGGCAGTGGTTCCTTTTATACAGATCTTGCAAAAAACTTGTCAGTTTTGCATGTAGTACCAGGGGTCCAAACCATTTTCTGGATAACTGCATTTCCAACCCTGACTTTGTGGAAATTGCTGACTGATTTCATGTTCAGTTAAACCCTCACATGGAGGCACTATTTTCTGGGGACTCGCTTTCTGGAGGCTTAGAATTTTCCAAACCATCAATTTCTGGTTTATCCCTTTCCTATCACATTTCACTATAAACTGCCAGGAGAAACCAGGCTGCACTTTCCACATTTAGCTTGTAAATATCCTCAGCTAAATATGCAAGTTCATGGCTTTCAAACTCTGCCTTCCATCCAACATCATAACTCAATTTCACCAAGTTTTCTGCCACTTTAAAATAAGGATCACTTTTCCTCCAGTTTCAATAACACATTCATCATTTCCATCTAAGGCCTCATCAGAAGTACCTCTAGTATTCATATTTCTACCAATAGTCACTTTAAAAAAATCTAGGCCTTTTCTATCAAGCACCTCACAATTCTTTCAGCCACTACCCATTACCCAATTCCAAAGCCATTTCCACATTTTTGGTATTTGCAATAGCAGTACCTTATTCTTGGTACCAAAATCTGTTTTAGTTTCACTAGCCTGTTCATGAAATGGGTCGGGTTAAACATTGGAAATTTATTTTCTCACAGTTTCCAGCTGGGAAAATGTCCAAGTCAAGGTATTATCAAGGTTATACTTTCTTCCCAAAGATGAGCTGCTGGCAATCCTTAAAGCACATGGCAGTGTCAGCTGGTCTCTCCTTTCTCTTCCAAGTTTCATTGATTTCAACTTTTTGCTTCCATGGCTTTCTTGTTGACTGAATTTCATTTTCTTATAAAAGACTCCAGTAATGGAATGAAGACTCACCTTGATTGAGCTAGGCCACACACCTTAACTGAATTACCCTCATCAAAGGATCCTATGCATGTTTTTCTGGGGTACATACAGTTCTAAACCAACACAACTGTATAATTCAATACAGGGGAATAAGTTACATTGTCTATGTTTCATTCTAATTAAATCAAATAGTATTGAATATAAACTCTCTTTAGCCATATATACAACCAACTAATGGGCATTTCTATCACAGTCACTTTAAAGTCAGCACAATCTAAACTTAATTCATCACCCACCTTCCACCCACACCTCCTTGCATTTTTATATTCCCTATTGCAGTTGCCATTTCTTGGATCTCCCAAGCTAGATATACCAGTGTACTTACTGATGCCTATTTTTGCTTCAAATGCTACTTTCTATTAGTTTAAAATCAAGAATGCCTCTTGATATATCATCCCATTGTCAGAAATTTCTCTGTCTTAGCCCATACCCATCCTGCTAAGTTATCTCTGTAAAAACGAATTAGATTATGCTACTCCCTTACTTAAAAACTTAACATAAGCAGAGATTAGTTGCCATGCTCACATCCTTCACTTGACTGCTAGATAAAATTGGCAAACCTCTTCCCCTTCCCCAGTTCCATGGCCTATTGCAAAGCAAAACCCACCCCATGAGTTTTATATATGCCTGTGGGAGTTAAATTATCAAGTCACCCTAGCCTCTGTGATCCTGCATCCTCAATATATCATAGACCACAATAACTCAGACATGAAACTCAGCCCACCCCTTGATTTTCAGAAGCATTAAAATACCTTTTCACATAAATACAAGTTCAATGATCTTAGAGATTTGAGAGAAAGGTAGAAGAGTAGTTTAAATATAAGTAATTCAAATAACTTCATCTGAAGCAGAGAGATCATTGTCTTTAAAATAGCCTTTGTCATTCCTTATACTGTGCCTATCCACTAACCTCTGGTTTTTCTTCTCTTTATCTTGCTGGTTCCTTTTCCCTCATTTCTGTTTCTGATCTTTTCCTTCTATTCTAAGAACTCCTTATTCTTTTCCTTTTATTTTGCAGAGTAATTCAACTACCCCATACCCCAGCCTCTGCTATCAGACTTGTACAATTAAGCATCAAAGCACAGGCAAAATTGCCCTCCATTTGATTTGCTCCCCTCTCCTTAGATGGCAATTGTAGTCATAAGAAGTAAAAATATATGAATTTAATGAATAAATAAATACTTTAGAAAGAGATATCATCAAGGATTCCCATTTCCTACCAGATCAATGCCTTTGTTTGCCTATGAGAACATTCAGAATCTACTTTCTACCCATGTCTTTAGTCTTTCGGTTGATGGAACTCCTTGATATTCTTGGTCTCCAGGAGTGGGGAGATTCTTAACTTCCTTCAAACACAATCTTATGCAATCTATTTCTTCTTGGATGGCCCATGCTCCCTTGCCCTTCTTAATGGACTCTTACTCATGCTTCAAAATCGTTCTCAGGTGATTCCTCCTTTTCCCCATGCAAAATAAGTCTCAACCCAATGTAGCACATATATATTAATTGTTTGAGGACATGTCTGCCTACTTCAATAGAATGGGCAATGCTTCACTGCTCTGGGACTGTGTTCTAGAAAAGTAGAACAGTCTTGGTACATAATGTGACCATACATCTTACATATTTCATTCACAAAATTCCATTATCTATTCCCCCCAAAGTGATATTACTTTTTATATAGCATAGCCCCAGTTTTGATTTTCAGAATCTCAGCCTCTTGAAATAAAACATTGATTTTTTTTTTTTTTTATTTCAATAGTTATCTTTAAATGGAAGGACTTATGTATTTGAAGATATCTTGGAAATCATCTGTTCCAGTAATTTGCAACTTCTCTATCTCCTGGAGCACACTAGAAGGGTTACAGTAGCTGATGATAGAAAATGTAGGCTGGGGGTTTGGCCATGTACCTGGTGTCCGGACTGGAACTTCATGCTCTAACCTGAGACAAACCAGATGGAATTGAATGTTGCTGCTATGCTCCATTTCCTCCAGTTTTATGGAAAGAGAACTGAGGCACAGAGAGGTTAACTGACTTGCCCTGGGTCATTACAGCTAGAGTGGCAATGCTTGAACCCAGAGCTCAAGTATTTGAGACTTTAACTTTTAGATAAGACAGTGAGAACTGAGATTGGTTTCTTGAGAAAAACACTGCATATGTTACCTAAATTTGCTCACTTACACATTCTGGATTGAAGTATCTCCATTTCTGAGGTGTTGCCTTCACATCAAAACTGACTTGACTGAATTTAATGTATAAAAAGTAGAATTCATAAAAACAGATTTTTTTCCACACATGATGAAAATTAAGGCTTTGACAACTTTTCTACATAGTAATTAGTTGTTTGAAATTTACATAGAATTGACTTAAGGCAAGATACTATTTACCAGGAATTTCAAAGAATTTAGGAGAATAACTGTTTGCAGTGTTAAAACAGCTGCACTTGTGACAATAACTTTGAACTAAGAGGATAGCTTCCAGGTTAGTATTCACAAATAAACATGGAAAATAGTTGGATCTCTGGGTACAAAACCAACTGGATCACAAACAATTTCTTAAATTTGATCTGTTTATTCACACCAGTATGGTATAGTAATATAAGTCAGATCAAGAATAATTGAGAATCTTGCACTACATTCTGTGTAGGCAAAAGGGATTTTGCACAAGATGAAGCTTTGTAATAAGTCTTTTTAGCAGATCAACTCACCCAGAATTAGAGTAATCTAGCTGGGAGAATAAAAAGTATGAATGAGCAATAAACAAGGCAAATTCTACCTATTTACTTCAACTAATAATAGGATGTCTTAATCTTTTAAATTAAATGTTGAAAAAGAAACACATGCACCAGAAAAAGCAAAGAAACAAAAACACAGAGGCAGAACAAGATTTTTAACTGCTATTCATGGGTTGAATTTTAAAATCAGAAAAGAAGTTCAAGGAGAACTGGTAAAAGGAATTGCTTGCTTTGAAGTTAATGGGAAAAATGTATATGTGCAGTTTTATATCAATACCAATTTGTGTATGGGTTTTAAAAAGCACACAGAAATCATTGGCTTGATCGAAAAATGGGTTTCTGAATTGTCGTAGGAGTGAAACTAATATTGGGTTATTGAATAGCTCTACCCCCAGTGCAGCCTTGATGAACTGAGTAAGATCAAGGCCAGATTGTAGTCCCTTGAAGCACTGATGATAAGCACACCACGATGAAATGACACAAATTACCCTCAGAGTCATAATGTAGGTACATTGGATATAAGAATAATGTGATTCAAACTAATTTAGGACTATGCCAAGCAGGAAGAGAAAGTCCTTTGGGCATTCAAGAAGAACATTTAGACAAAGCAAACAAGAGGAGGAATTTGTGGTTAGCAGGAAGCTGTTGCTCATGTATATTTTATTAAATATTTTAAATGTTGAACAAAAGAGTGTGGCTACAGAAAGCAGTGAAAGAAATATGGAGTTAGTTTATAACTAAAAGAACCAGAGTAGAGAAAACAGTAAAACTGAAAAGGTATTCTCTTTGGTTCCCTAAAGTTCTGTACTTTGGAAACTCGGATGGATTAAAGACATCAACATAAGCATAGATGACTCTTGTATCCCATTATGATGCCTCAGATGACTTACAACTCTTTTATGTAAATCAAAGCAAATTTCTTCCAATTATACAGATTGCTATGAAAAATCATGAGATATCACATTTTACTAAGTGGGAAATACTATTGATCTATCAAAATCCACTGAAAAGTGGAAGGGGTCCATTTTTATTACAGACTTCATCTAGCCAGGCTGAGCAAATACACTGGTGAAAGATGGAAGAATAAACTGACTTTCATAGTTTCAGATATTTACAGAGCTTCCAATACATACATGATGACTTGTCAATAGATTCATAAATAGTATTTTAATTGGCTTTATCTGCACATTAAAATGCTAGAAACTGTTTAGGGTATGTTTAATAAATATCAATTCTTCTTTTAAGGAATTTGTAATTAGAGATTAATGACAATCGTACAAAGATATACATAAAAGGAGAGATAACTTTGTAAACTATACTTATAATGATGTCCAAGCATAAGTGCTTTTGATCCATTAGAAATGTGAAAAAGGTATGCTTATAATGAGGGGGAAAATAAAATGATATCTGTTATGGACTTAAGTTCTTGATGTTAGCAGATGGAATTGAATAATTCTTCCAAAATCTGTAAGAAGTGAATTTGTTGAGTTCCCTATATCTTCCTTCCTTCCTCCCTTCCTCCCTCCCTCCCTCCCTTCCTTCCTTCCTTTCTTTCTTTCTTTCATCATTTATCCATCCATCTACCTATTCTATGGGGAAAGATGCAAAGTAGAATGATCATAGGAAGAGGGTAGTAAGCAGACACTTTGCCCAAGAGAGGTGATTGTGGTTCATTCAGAGAGTAACCAAAAAGAAGAGTGAATATGGATAGTAAAGTACTCCAAAAAATTAGAATGAAAGACATTACAATTGAGTAAGAAGATTTTAGACATAATTTATAGGGCAATTTAAAAAATATATGGCCTCAGGAAATCTTGGCATAAACAAAATGACAGTTGAAAAAGATAACTTTGGCAGAAGAATTGAATACTTATAAGAAAGAAATAATGTAACTTGGGATTCTGGGTGAAGAATCTGTGGTTATCCAAACAGGAGATGAAGGATTACACATAAATCATGAGATAAAATCAACAGTTTATAGATTCAAATTCTAATATTTTCATTGAAATATAAAATTCCTTTAATTTTGATGGCATTAATTCCAAGATAGTATGATAGTAATAAAATGGCTAAAATAAACATAGTGGAACAGCTAATTCATTTGTCTGGTCCATCAAAATACTCAAATTGAGAAATGGTACACATAATCTAGTTGTTCCTTTGCTATCACTCAACATGTATTAATTGGCTGCTCTTTGAGATACATTAAGGCAAGTAGTTACTACACAAAATGCCAACTGAACACAGTATTTTAAAATTTATTCTGTATAAATATTGTAAAAAATCTTTGGAAGGGTTGAGAAAAAGACAAATCAGATTCATAAAATGTCATGACTGAAAAGCAGATTTAATTAGGAACTAGAAATAAGAATTGAAAAACAACTCAGAGTTAGTGAAGAGTTTAATTTGGGAGCTTTGTTGTTTAGCAGCATTCTTTGCTGATACATGGATGTTGGGTGTGGAAAAAGTTAAAGAAGGATGATAAATTTCTGTTTAATATGAATTGCTGGGGGCAGATGTGGCTCAAATGGTTGGGCGTCCGTCTGCCATATGGAGGGACCTGGGTTCGATCCCCAGGACCTCCTGGTAAAATTAAAAAAAAAAAAAAAATTAATATGAATTGCTCATGCAACTTATCTTGAAGCTAAATGCAATGTATAAGACAGAAGCAGATATAGAAATGAATCCATTGGATATGTACATTCATTCAACAAACAGTTTTTTTGAGCCCATGTTTTGCAAGCACTGTCTAGGCACTGTGGTTCCAATATGAATAAATAAAGCATGTCCTCTGCCATCAATGAAGCAACTGTAAACTGCTAAATTGCAATGCAAGGGGAGAGTGGAAGTTAGGGGATGAGGGGTGAAGGGTCTCTAAAGCAGAGGAGGTGAGAGGCAGACTAAATGAGGAAAGAGGCTCAGAAGCCAAGAAGAGTGAGTTGTATAATTGGTTATCAGCAGTGTCAAATTCTGTACATAGGTCAAGGAGCATCAAGATGGAGAAATGCCATTTCGTTTTGGCAGGGAGCATGTTACTGGAGACCTTGGCAAGCCTAGCTTCTGGGAAGTGGCGTGGGTTAAAGCTCGACTGGATCAGGTTCAGGAGTATTTTCACTGAGGAACTGAATGCATCTGGTGCACTCTAGGAGTTCGGAGAGGAAGGGGAGGGAAACAGTTGTTACAGGGTGTGTCTATTTCTTGAGGTTCAGGGATGTTTGAGTCTCAAGAGGAACCCCTAAACTCAGACTTTTTAAAGTTGTATTTTGTGAAGAATCTAGCTTTTACTAGCAATAAGGAAACAGCATTTACGTCTTGAAGTAGCCTTTGTTGAGCTTGTTTGTTCTTTCTGGCAATGAGTCACTCTGTAACATTGACCCCTGCCATTGAAGTCAGCAGATTCTATTTGGAAAGACTTGGTGATTGTGGGGGAAGTTGTTTAAAAAATTGACAAAAACATTTACTCTTCCTGATATGTGAAACACCTGTGAGTATTAGTTTTGACTACTGAATATTAACGTGTGAGCATTTGAATGCTATATTTGAGTCAAAGAAAAGGGAAGTCTCATCTGTGGAAGGAGCTAAATGTACATGACACAGGAAGAAGTTACAATATTCTCTGTTTTGGTTTCCTCTGATTTGAAACGAGTTTTAAAGAAAAAAGTGGTTCTGCAAACAGCAAACTCAATTAAAATGCTAACCAGTAGTTGCAATTTCCCCACCTCTGCCAGAGGGAATATGTCCAATGTGACCAGCCACCTGTTTCCTTTCATAAGAGCTTAAGACTGCTGCCTTGTCCAGCCTACTCCTCACTGACACTAAATATCAGTGTGATGATATATCAAAAGTCAACAGCAGTATTTACCAAGAAATGACACTTAGTAAGGTCATCTCTTTTTGAGAGGACATTATAATCATTCATTAAGGTTGAAAAAGATATCTTGAGGTTCCTCAAGCCTAAATAAAGCATGAGGAAAGTATGTGCAGGGGGTACTGGTCTCCAGAGTTTCCAACTTAATGATCAAATATATTTGCAAGCAGGCTGGCTAAAGATGTTTGAAAAGATAGTGACGGCATATGGCCTGTGATGGCCTAGCTAGACACAGTGAAGGTCACACAACTAGAAATTTAAGAGCCAAATTAAGAAACAAGTTAAAGATTTTTAAAGAGCATATTTGAAGTCAGTAGAACCTGTGTTTTAGCGACGGCTGTGCCACTTAATAGGTGTGGGACCTCAGTCAAATGATGTAAACGATCTAAGCCTCAATTTCCTCATCTGCCAGGAGAGAATAATAACAGTGCCTACCTCACAGCGCAGGTCTGAGGATTAAATGACAGAGTGCATATAGCTTAACTCAGAACTAGGCATATGGTAAATGGTTTATAAATAATAGCTATTATTGCCCTCAAATCAAACATCATCATTCCTTGTTGATCGGAACAATAAAAGCCATTAGCATTCAGTAACAAATATAAGAGTATATGTGAAAATGAATGTATAAAACAGCTTGTCATCAGAATGCTACATTTTAAAAACATTTGAGGTATTGCTAAGAAAAAAATAGTGAGCACCCTAAAATTTAGTCTAATCCAGAGGGATTGAAATGACAGCGTTTTAATCAGCAAATAGAATTCAGAAAGGAAAAACCTAAAGTTATAAAAGTTTTACTCACTGCTGAAATGTAGTAAGACTCTGATTTTACTAAGGTTAAAAAAAATGAAACCCTCTCTACGAAATGGAGAAATTTGCTTTATTACCCATATAAAGGATCTCGGCACTCTTATTTAAATTAATAGTAAAAAAATTCTCTAAGTAAGTTCTATGGGACATATTAGCAACTTTAAATAATAATCTGTACCCTTTTTTCCACATGCAAACTATCCCACACCATTTTTAGAGTAACTTGATGGCCAAAGCTCTTCACCATGTTATCTCTTCTATAGTCCCTAGGTCACCATTCAGCGGGGAAGCCCTAGGGCTCTTGATGCCATCAGTCAGACCAGGTCCTCTGCCAGTTCCCAGACCTCATATTTAAATGAAATGCCCTGACTTATGACCCCATCCACATTATTCATTTTTCCTATTATAAGGGGAACCTTGCCAATTTAAGACATGTCATTCTACCTGCATATAAAACCCAGAAAGAAAATCTTAAAGTTATAAGGAATTTGTAGTTTAAATAGTATTCTCCCCAAATTCCTGACAACCTGGATCCTCAGAAAGTGACCTTTTTTTGGAAATAGTGTCTTTGCAGATATAATTAGTTAAGATGAGGTCATACTGGATAATGGTGGGCCTCAGTCCAATCACTGGTGTCTTTACAAGAAGTTACACAGAAGACACACAGAGGAAGACCAAAGTGATGACAGAGGCAGAGAGTGGAGTGGTGCCGCTTCAAGCCAAGGAACACCAAGGATTGCCAACAAACGTTAGAAGACAGTAAAGAGGCACGAAACAGTCTCCCTCAGAGCTTCCAGAAGATACCAACCTTGCCTACACCTTGATTTTAGACTTCTGTCCTCCAGAACTGTGAAAGAATACATCTCTGATGCTTTAAGCCATCCAGTTTGTGGTAATTGGTTAAGGCAGTCATAGAAGCAAATACAGAATGAATGGATGGGGCTTGGAAGAATGCTCGGGCAACTGCTAAAGCACTTGCAATCTCATTAGACAGAGGACCTGAATTATATCCTCATGGAGAACCCAGAAATTCACCCTGTTTTCCTACAACTTGACTTGCTGAAGAAAAAATGGGCTTCTGCCCTTTACCAAATACAAACTATTTTTCTAGGTGAGAAAGAAAATTGCAAATGCAAGGCAGTGTGGAGAACATGCCACTCCCTGAGGCAGGCTGATTGAAATTTCACTTGACAAAGCCTTTCTTAGCGTTAGTCTGTACCCCAAGGTGACCTCTCCCTTCACTGGTTTGCTTATTTGTTTAAGTCTTGGCCATTTGTGTACAGATATTCAGGGTGTGAGCTTGCAGGCATTTTAGGTCTACTCTAGAGCCGTATATCATGAAGACTTGCTCCCCTTTTCCTGACTCTCCTCAGAACCTAATCCAGGTCTTGCTCTTCCCTGAGAGTCCTAAAGTCCAGAAGTCAGGGAAGAAGGAAGGGAGAATGGAATATGGGGCTCTACTCTTTTCCTTTGTAAACCTTGTGTAAGCCATTCAGCCTCATTGCAATACACACAGCCTCCTTCATTTGCAGTTATACTTTTGTATGATGGAGGTAATTATAGATACCGTTTTGAAAAGTGCTTTGATATCCTCAGATAAAAGAGGCTCTAAAAGGGCAGAGGATAATTATTATTAGCAGCTCAATGGTTCACAGGTTTCTCTGTATGTGGCTTCCTCCAGGGAAGCTAAATCCATCAAAATAAAACCAGTTTGAGAGGAAAGGTACAATAGAAAACTATTTGAATAAGGAAACTGACTTCAAAAAGATGGGCCAGATGAAACATAAAAGTGAAATAAAAAATTAAAGCAATGACATGCTTCTAAAGGAAATCGCTGTGCTATTGTCATGAATGAATTTAACATCACACAAAAGTTGTGGTAGTAATAATGGCATCGTGTATTTGTACAATGCCTGTAACAATAATTTTATGGTTCTTTTGAAATATTAAATAATACGTATTAAATCGTCAAGATGCTACTAGTTCATTTTTAGGTAAGATAATTGACTGCTGACCCCACATCCTAGAGTAAGCTAGTAGAAAAGTGAAGATTAGAAACCAGTTTTCCCAATTCTCCAATATAGATAAAAGGAACTAGTGCATCTGCCAACACATTGTATCCATCAGAAATATATCTGTTGGAATTTAGTCAGCTAAAGAGTACAGATGGAATTTTCAGCATTCATTCTGACTTTTGTTTTACCTTTTAGCTAGTATTTAACAACTGTGAATAGAGGGCCACCTAGGGAGCTAATTATTACTAAGAGAATAAAAGAAAAGGAATTAAAAAAAAAAAAAAAAATCAAGTGTAATATCCAGTCTGTAGCCACAAGATTATAGTGTAGGGGAGGAGATAAGATATACACATAAAGCAATTTGTGAACAAAATATTATATTACACTTTAGTATTAAATGTTATCTTCTCTGCAGAGCTTTTCATGATTACACTAATGGAAAATAATCTTTTTTAAAAACTCCTGTAGCACTTCTAGAACTATGTTTCTTATAGCATTTCTAAGAGACATATATTATGTCATGTGTTCACTCTGTTATCAGAATTTAAGCTCGTCGAAAGCAGGTACCATGTTTTATTTTATCTTAGATTTAATTCAGTGCTGCCTTTTGTCCTGGACACATAGAAAGGGCTCAATAATGTTTGTTGAATTACATATGCTATAATAATTTAAAAATACAATTAACTGTATCATGAGGGCAGTATTTGCAACAAAGTTGCTGAGCATGTTTTCATTCATAATTAAAATCTATTAGGCTCAAAACAATTAGGAGATAACCACTCCAGTCCTCATACTCTTTTAGTGCCCCGGGAGCACTTACAAATCAGTTGACGGTTGAAAAATTCTTCACAATTATTTTTTTAAGATTCTTCAGAACCATATGAATATAATTTAACTTTGCTTTCCTCAATAAATAGATGATATGAAAGTTAAAGAAAAGTGAGGAACTTACATAATCATCCTGCCTTCAGAATTTCCTCATGGTCTTTACAGCTGCCCACCCCCTTACTTTAGCCTTCCTCTGAAGCTTGGGTAATGGAGGAGTTAATGTAGGAGTGTGTTGAGAACCAGAGAATGGAGCCTGCTGCCATGGGGAAAAAGGGAGAAATGAGACTGAGAAAGAGTACAAAACTCAGTGAATTCTAGAAAGTACTTGGAAGGCCAACTAGTATCCTGCTTAATTTCTTCCCCAGGCAGCAAAAAAAGGGGAGATGTATCAAAACGGTATCAGTTTCCTAAGGCTGCTGCTGAAATGACTACAAACTCCCTGGCTTAAAACAATGGAAATATATTGTCTCACAGTTCTGAAGGCTAGAAACCTGAAATCAAGATGTTGGCAGGGCTAGGCTCCCTCTGAAATCTGTAGGAAAGAATCCTTCCTTGCCTTTTCTAGTTTTGGGTGGCTTGTTGGTAATCCTTGGCATTCTGGAGCTTGAAGCTGCACACTTCAAGCTCTGCCTTCGTCATCCTAAGGCATTATTCTCTGTGTCTGTCAGTGTCTCCTCTCCCTTCTATAGGGACATCAGTTATATAGGATTAAGGGCAGCTTTCTCCAGTACAACCTCCTTTTCACTTTACTCCCCTATGTGCCCCTGGAATGAGCCTGGGGTAGGGGGGGGGTAGCAGTTGAGGACAGAATTGTGGAGAGCTTTTCCAGGGGAGGAAAACAGGGGCAATTATTGGGCAACAGCTGACTACCCTCTTTCTTCATTTCTTTCATCTATTACTTTGTTCATTGAAAAATAACATACACTGTTTATGAATTTCTGACACTGTGTTTATGTGAAATACTCCAAAATTAAACTAAATTTTCCTTTAACTCACTAAAAAAAGTTCATACGTTAAATACTGACCTAGTCAGAGAAATATGCATATATAGTTAGTTATAACTTCAAGATGCTCTCAATCATAGAAATAATAACAGAAACACACAGGATATTTCCAGAGAACTAAATAAGTAAACTTCTTTTTAAATACATCAATATGTTATTTATATCTTGCATAAGTTTAAAAATATCTTTGCCATCTCACTTATCTTACTCCTCTCTTCTACTTCTGAAAGAGAGAAAAAAAACAGGGGAGAGGGAGAAGTAAGGATTTTTGCTCCCGGGGTGACTTGAAAATGCCTACTTGAGAGGTTCTAGATTTATTTTGGCTAACCAGCACCAGACTCTTTGCAGGCAACATTCCTTACTCTTTCCAAACTGGATGGCATGACTTTCCAAGAGAAGCTATGATGTCCAGGCCACCAAGGGTCAGTCAAGGTCAGCTCCCAGCTATACACAGGGAAACACTGACATTGGCTTTGCCCAAAAATAGCCTTGTGTCCAGGCCATGGAATCAGCTTGATATCACAAAGCCCCAAACTTGGAGCCAGAGTCCTAATTTCAGAGTGAAAAGACTCCCAGCCTTTTAAAATTGCTATTATGTAAGCTTTTAATTAATCAGAAGGGCACTGGTAGCCACAATACTGGAACAGTATCATCATGGCCAGGAGCGTGCCTGAGGAGGATGCCAAAGGGAAGAGGGCACCATGTTTGGGAGAATATTTTCTTTTTACCAATCCTGAAAGGAATCCAGGTAACAAGATCATGGATTTCTACTGGCATAGAGACATTTGCCTCTAAAATTCACCATCAGTTGTTACAGTATCTTCATCTTCCTTGTTTTCCAAGAAGCTGATCATCTCATCAAGTTAATACAAGCCATGACAAATTTGATTGATAGGTGAAACCTCTGTTAGATGGATGGACTTTATATTTTGAGCCTTCTCTGGCACTTGAGTATGTGCATCAAAATTGGTTAGGTGTGGGAAGTGGCTGTGGCTCAATCAGTAGGGCTCCCGTTTACCATATGGGAGGCGGGCGGAGTGGCTAGCTGACCCAGCGAGTACAAGCAGCAAGGGGGGGATAAATGAATAAATAAATAAAATCTTAAAAAAAAAAAAAAAATTGGTTAGGTAAAGTTTTATCTGTATAAGAACAGATTAAAATTCACCTGACTATGTATAGAATGCTTATTATCCTCCTGAATCTGTACTCAGTAAAAAAGTCTTATTTTTTTAAAAGACTTTTGCTAAACTATTAGCATGTCAAAAATAATGATTTATAAATGTTGCCTAATAAATCACTTCCCTGGCTCACAACTAAATATTAGTATCCCTTTTGTTTTTACAGACAGACAAAATGAAAGGCATAGATGAAATTAATGGAAAAAAGTGAACTACAAACCACGGTTAGTTCTACTTTGGCAAAGTGAATTATTTATGAAAACTCTCTTGCAGGCTTACAGTGCCAAAGGTAGCCCTCAGGATGATTTTTCTCAGCCTCTGGGCCCAAGGGATAATTGCAAAGTGGGTAGCAATTACTTTTGGCCACTCTCCACTTCATATCCAGTGTCCTTCTCCCTCCTACTTTTCTGGAACCAAGTATTTAGTGGCCCTATCAAAAACTTACGGCATTCTAAATTATTCTGAGTCAACCCACTCATATCTACCCTGAAATGAAGGACCTCAGGGGTCAGTTATTATATACACCTGCACACACACACACATGTAAATGCACACACACATGATATCAGAGGAAAACGTTCTTTTTAGAGGTCTGAGGTCATTCATGCTGAGGTATGAATGACTATTAGGTTTATGAATTTTAAGAGAAATTTGTTAATTGAAACGAAGCTTTAAGTGGGTGCAATGTGCAGGTGAGACAGTCTTTAACATCATCATCCCCTTGTTCATACTCCAATGTCCTCGTGACCAACTCTCACCCTCCAAACAATATTGAGAAGAATCAGTCAGTAATTAGTATTCTGCTTCTGAATGAGTTCTAATCCTACCCTTGAGAATATGACATTGATTCTAAACCTCTATAGCTCTCAGGCATTCTTAAAACATCCTATCATTTAGTTTGAGGATGGGCTGAGTCTAACTTCCTGCTCCCTGACTTGTGACAGGCAATATAGCATTGGAGTATAGAGCAGGGCCTGTTGGTCCAACTTCTGGGGTATGAATTCTGGCTCTGCCACTTTCTAGCTATGTGGACTTAGGCAATTTACTTAACCTCTTTGCAAAATGGGGACACTAATAGCTCCTACTTTGTCAGAAGGTTTTAAGGATTCATTGATATAATAAGTAAACAGCACATGACCCAGCATAGAATTAAGTACTCTGTCAATGCTAGCTATTATTACTACATAGGCATAGCTAGCCATTTCTGCCTTACTATAATACCACCTAACAGAGAATCCCCAAGCGGGCAGCTTCAGGGCCTCCCTGAGCATCTTGGTTTTTAGTACTTCATCTCATTTTCCTATCTTTATTTGGAAATAAAAAAATTCCTGAAAATTGCAGGAAGCACACACAAAAATAGGGCTCTGATCTTCATGGAACTTTCAGTGCAGAAAGGGAAACTAATTCCAAAAGCAATTTCAATGATGATAAGCCCTGAGCAAAATTGCAAGTGCTATGAAGACATGTAAGGTTTGGGGGATAGTAGGGGGCTAATGGTAGGATTAGGAACAAACCCATCTTGAAGGATAAGTAGGAATCCAATAAGCCAGAGTTAGGGGTAGGGTAGTAGAAAACAAGTGAAGTTGAAATTGGTGGGAGAATGCATTTGAGGAGATGGAGGAAGCTGGTGTGCCTGGAGAAGAAGAAAGTTGTGGGTTAGGTGAAAGGAGAAGTGGTGCAGAATTGTGCTGGATGTAGGGCAGGCTCCAAGTCGATCAGTGATTCTCAACTGAAGACAGACACCTGGAAATGTCTGGAGATATTTTTGATTGTCATAACTTGGGAGAGGGGCATCTACTGGCCTCAAGTGGGTGGAGGCCAGGGATGCTGCTAAATATCCTACAATGCACAGGGTAGCCTCCACAACAAAGAATTATCCAGCTGAAAATGTCAATAAGGCCAAAGCTGGGAAACCCTGGCATAGACCATGCAGGATTTTAAAGATGAGATTAAAGATTTTGCACTTTGTTACAAGTATAACGGGGACTCTGAGGGTTTTAAGAAAAGCCCTGATGTAATTACATTTGCATTTTTAAAAACCATGCCTAGCTGTTGTGAGGAGAATGGATTGGAGCAGAGGAAGGCTGAGTGGGCAAGAGTAGCAGGTAGACCTTTGCCAAAGTCTGTTGAGGGATGATGGTGGTTTGGCCCAGGGTTGCCTTAAAATGGAAATATTCCAACATTTCCTAAACTTTGAACTGGGAGTGAATTAAGTAGATGTGGAAGAGAAGTGGAGAAAAAAAATTGTACTCTTGAGAAAGAAGCTGTGCCTTACTTCAGGATTTTCTGGTTCTTGTGACAGCACCTCCTCTTTCCTTCTAGTGTGCGTGAGTCACTTCTGAGTCTGCCCTGGCCTGTAGTTCCCAGACAGGACTTGACCTGCTCCACCTCGTCTGTGTGCCCTTCTACTCCACTCTGCACTTTCTACCACAATTTGTCTCTTGTGGAACTCACTCTAGAAACAGATGTGTGCAGATCCCTGCTTGCATGGACTTTCAGAGCCATCCCCATCCCAGTACAACATCTTATGTCTGCCACTCATGTCAAATGTTTTGAAAACGGATCTTCTGTATTGTACCTTGAAATTGTATTTCTAACAAATACCACAAAACAGCAGTCCCCTATGCTTGACATCTGCCATGTACATGGGTCAATATGGCCATAATTCTCCAAGATTATCCAAGTTTTATGTCATTGTATTTTTTAAATAAAATTAATTCATCATTTTATGACTACATCTAGTAGTCATCCTAAGTCCTTTCTAGAAAATAGGCGAAGTATAAATTAGTCTAATGTGATTTGAGATTTACATTTGTAAGATTTTTTTCCAGAACACAAATTCCCAAATCAGAAGAAATCATGATTGGGGAGTGAGAAATAAGGTTGCCATTTCCATGAGTCATATTCTTACTCCATTGGAACAACAAAGTAAATAGCCTGTTTACCATATATGGAGGCATCTAGAGTTGAACGTCCCAAGATGCACATTTCAGCCAGGTACAGACTAGACCAGGTTCTAGTGCATTAGGGCCAGGAATTCAGAGAAAGCAGAAAAATGAAGCAGCCAGATAGATGTACCAGAAAAGTGAGTGGTGGATCTACTCACAACTGGAGAGGATGGGCCCATCTAAAGGAGTTCCAATTTAAAATAAGAGTTAGAGCAAGAGGCTGCTAAACAAAACATGTCTACAGGATTAATTAATAGCTTCCAGTTTGTAAATTCTGGTTAAGGAAAAAATAATATTGAAAATTTAAAGACCCCGAAACTGGAAACATTCAGTGCAGTTAAAGAGAAAATTTGCTAAAATATTGAAAGACAAAAGAATTGATTTATGGTTGAGAGATGGTGAACAATTTTGAAAACCCCATCCTTTCTTCCCCTCTATTATATTGTATTATTTATGGTGGATCATATAAATACAAAAGTATTTCTCTTACTCTCTTTCTCTCACCCTTTCTTTATAATCTTTCTTTTTTTTTCCCCCTCACACGCAAACCATCACCATAATATTAGGGGGATAAGGTCGATCTGTATAAGCAAGGAAACTCAAAATCCTTGCTGAACCACTGTCTTTAATGTGTATTGTTGTATCTGTAAGCCTTGCAAAGTAGGTCATCAAAATCTGAAGGGATATATTAACCGTAATGCCTAGTGCATAATAGGACACATTAAAGACAGTTTTCCAGCCTTAACTCTTAATCTCTCCTCTTTGCTTTGGTAGATTAAAAAATCTGATATTCCAAGCACAGTGTTATGCTTCCCAGGGTTACAGCTGTGCATTGCCTTATATCTTGGGAGATGTTTTTGCACAGGTCTAAGGAAATGCAACACAAGGGAAAATACCATTTTAGCAAATTTCAAGAGAGAGAGAAGAGGGCTCTTCTTTTTGCTGCAACAGAATTTTGCTAGAATAGAAACGTCATACAGTTATCAAACAGTAAAATGAGAGTGGGATGTTCAATTTAAGGGAACTTCAGTATTTAAAAATTAAATTTATATAGTGCCTTAAGCATCCAAAGATGTTTACACATGTTAGCATGTTCCTTAATGCAGTTTACTTTCTGGGGATGGCCATACCATCCTCTCATATTTTCTCAGTTTTGCTCTATGAGATGCATGGAGATGGGGAGAGAGAATCAAATAGAGGCAAGGGGTGTTTTTTTCATTGGTAACAGGTGGCTTTGCAATGGTTAACAGATGGTGAAACAATATGTGTCTGGACCACTTTTTTGTATGTCCTACAGACTTTCAGTAAGATTCAGAGCCACTGAAGCCTTATTAGGTTCCTTGGATCCTACGTTCAACAAACTTTGATGAGGGCTGGACATTGTTCTATTTGCTGTAAATGGATCAGTGAATGATACAGACAAGGTCCCTGTTCTCATGGAGCTGACATTATAGAGGTGGGGACAGACAATAAATAAACCAGAAAAATAACAAATGTCTTATGCAGGGAATTACCTGGAGGTGTGGATGGTGTCTCAGATTCTGTGGTTAGAGAAGGTGACACACAGGTTGAAACGTGAATGACAAAGAGAGCAAGGGGTGTAAAAATACTAGGAGAAGAACATTTCAGGTCCTGGGAATAACTAGTGCAAAAAGCCCCAGGATGGATGTACTAGTTTCCTACTGCTACTGTGACAAGTTACCACAAATTTAGTGGCTTAAAGCAGCATAAAGTTATTATCTTACTCTTGTATGGATCAGAAGTCCAAAATGGGTTTTACTGGGCAAAAATTAAGGTGTAAGCAGGACTGCTTTCCTTTTGGAGACCGTAGGGGAGAATCCTATCCCTTGATTTTTCTAGCTTTTAGAGGTCACTTGCATTCCTTGGCTCGTGAACCTCTCCTCCATCTTCAAAGCCAGCAGCATTGCATCTAAAGACTTTCTGCACCTCACTCTCCTGACTCCCTCTTTCACTTATAAGGACTCTTGTGTTTACATTGGGTCCATCCACAAAATCCAGGATAATCTCCCCATGTCAAGAACCTTAACTCAATTATACCTACAAAGTGCCTTTTGCTAAATTGGTAACATAATCACAGGTTCTGGGTATTAGGATGTGTATATATTTTTGTTGTTGTTGCTGTTTATTTATTTACTTTTTATCCATTTTTTAACACCCTCCCCCACTTTTGCTGTTTTTGTGTCCATTTGTTGGGCAATTCTCTGTGACTGTTTCCTTCCCTCTCCTCTCATCCTTATGCTCCTGTCTTCACCGGGATTTGATTCTGGGAACCTCCAATGTGGGAGAGAGGCATTCTGCCACCTGCACCACCTCAGTTCCTGTTTTTTTGGCACGTCTCATCTTGGCTCTTCCCCACATCTCTCTCCTGTTACGTCATCATCTGGCTGCATGGTTCAGTGGGACCTGGAGGCTCACCTGCTTGTGGGGCCTGGCAGCACACCCGTGCACCTTCTATATTTTTCTTTATTTTACCAGGAGGTCCCGGGGATCAAATCCAGGTCCCTCCATATGGGAAATGGATGCCCAACCATTTGAGTCACATCTGCCCCCAATGTGTATATCTTTGAGGAGCCATTATTTTGCCTAACTCAGTGGGAATGAACACAGTGTTTTAGAGGGATGGAAAGAACTGGTGTGGAGTGAATGTGTTAGTGAAATGGATAGTGATGAGATGAGGCCTCAGTCTGACTTCCGGGTGGCAGTAATAGATGACATGGCCACCATTGCATTCAGTTTTAAATTGGAAATCTCCAAAGATCTGACACTGTCACAGGACCACTAGAACCTGCAAGCTTTGTGGTTTGTGACCTTCCTTGATTAATAATAAACCTGTCTAAAAATTCATACAATTCATACAATTATAGAACTTTGATCTCAAGATAACTTGAGAGTGGCCTAATTGGATTTTTAATTGTTATTAAAAAAGGACATTGAGACATAGCAAAGTTAAATGTCTTTTCTAAGGGGATGGACCTGAGACCAGAATTTGACTCTGCAGCATCCCTATCCATTTCTCCTGTGCATTATTATATTTTAGGTGTGTGTTACCTTTCCTAATTCCAACTGTCTCTGTGTGGGCACAGGATGTTATGCTAGTCTGGGTGTTCCCCAGGCCAAGCACATGCTGCTTGGTGTGCATAGAACAGTAGGCGGTAAATAATGTTTGATGATTGAAGGGTTGATTCAGTTCATTGCCCTTTCTTTTCTCCCAGAACAGACATGGTGACATAGAAACCTCCTGCTTTAGAGGATGCCTGAAGGCATGGAGCATTTTTGTCATTGCACAGTACTTCAAATAGATGCCATGTCAACTGGACAAGACAAATGAGTCGTATGGAAATGTGCTTGAGATTTTCCTGATTACTTAACACCCGTGAGTGAGGTTACTAACCAAAACTTGCCACCCAAACATTAACCATTTGTAATCTATTACCCATTCAGATTAATTTGTATTAGGGTTTCTTCTACCTCTACCACAGATTTTATATCAATGTCTTTGTATTTCAGAGAAATTAGAGACTTTCCAACCCTCCCTATCAACCACGACTCTCCACATCTGACCCTATCAAAGGATAGGTAGATAGAACAGTTAGAAAAGGACCTGAGGAAGTTCAAAACCTTGCGAAAGAAAGGAAATAACCTCAATGATTAATAGAAACTTGGTTATATAGATAAAAAAATAGATTGACACTACAGGGTAAATTTTATACTGTAGTCTTTGAATCTGGGCTTTGTAGATAATGCAATAACTACCAGCAACTTCCAGCTTGCTCCTAAAAATAACCTATTGAAGTAACTTCTGAAAAATGCAGGAAATAGCAAGACAAATTGATTCACATAAAGAGGAACAAAAGAGTTTCTTACAGCCATCCAGGGTAAGAAAGCTGGTTGGGGCAGGTTCCAGTGACAAAGCTGGGTGTGTAAAGTTCAGTGAGGAAGGTTTTCTTATCTCTGAGCAGCTAGGTGAAGACCAATCCACATTCTGAACTTCTCATATCACAGACCCTTAACTTTTTTCAAGATCTCCATAGCAGAATCCTTCTTTAAACCCTGTGGTCTTCACTTTACACTGTTAATGTATACTTTACCAAATGTAATCTATAATCTCACATGTGCTGTGTGTATCAGTGTATTGATCAAAGCAAACCACCAATTATTTATATAAAAAGCCAGCTCCTAGAGCATTCAGTTGATTCATTTCATTTGAGTGAAAAGTAAAGCGGAAAAAAATGTACAGGGAGAATTTTAATTCTAATTATAGAGGTTTTTTTGTTTGTTTTGTTTTTTACATTTGTTAAAAATAATGCCAAAGTGTGTTTCCAGTGTAATTTAATTCCAGATTTAGAAAGCTTTTTGAACAGGTCAACCCATATATCAGGCATTAAAAAAATAGTTTATTAGAACCATGAGATTGCAATGTCATATTTTCCACAGTAACTGAATTACATAATTTAATAATTTTATTTAAATTAAGAGCTTCTAGCATGCTGAGTGTAACTTAACATTATAAAATATGATCCCAGGTCCTAGGGAGCTCAATAAGTACAAATGCTCTGAAAATATTAAAATTCAACAATATGTATTGATCATTTATTGATGGCCCAAAGTTGCATTACAACAGAGACATGTAAAATTTGGCCTTTGTAGTCAAAGATTTAAGATCTGGTTTGTGCAATTCAGATTAGTATATGCTCAAGTATGACATTGTGTGAAGAAAATAAATCTGTAAACTTCATCTGGAGGTAAAAAAAAAAAAGTGGTTTCAAAGACCACTTGAATACTTGAATATTAAACTGTTGATTGATGTGTACGATTTAGAAGATGATGGCGGTGAAGGAAATATTCAATATTAATCATAATAATGATGCAAAAACAGTTCATTGTGTGGCTTCTCCATGTGAGGTATAAGGCTAGGTCATTTACATATATTATCTCCAAGCCTTACATTAACTCTGCAAAGAATCATTAGTACAATTTTAAAGATAAAGCAACCAAGGCTCAAAAATGTCACAGCTAGTGAATAACAGAGCTGGGATTCAAATACATATCTAGCTGGCTTCAAAGACTGTATATTTTTCCACCATATCATAAAAGAACATAAGTGCAAAGATAAAATGTTGTGATGAGGTGGCTTGAGAGGAGATCCATCATGCATAATAATGGGCAATAAATTTGGATGGGTCTTTTAGTGCTATGGGATTTGAATGCCAGAATTAAGAGTTTACACAGACTCCACTATAGAGTAGGGTACCATCTGAGATTCTTGGCTAAATCTCTAATTTTGGTAAACACTATACGTCTGTACATATTTTTGGCCCAAATTTCTATCCCCAGGGAAGAAAGATAAAGACAAACTCTTTTAGCCTAACACAGTGCCTGGTATACAGGATATGTTTAATAATGCCAAATCTCCTTTCCTTATGGATATTTCAGACTCTTTCCCCTTTCTACCCTTCCTTTAGAGGCCTCTGCAGTGAAAATAGGTCAATGACCCAGGTTTCTTCTTTCCATACCAGACACAAAAAAGACTAACCCAAAACTCAGAGTATTGCAAGCAATAGATTAAGTCTCAACCAAAGGAATATTGCTATTGTAACAGGGACAGATCTCAGGAAAAAGCATGTCTATCAACAATTCATGGAAAACTGAAATCTGCATTTGGAAATAGGAAAAACTAATCCAAGGATTTTGCCATTAAATAAGTGGCCCTAGAACATGAGGTGAGAAAAGATGCACTAAAACGAACAGAGTGATTATCTACTTGAATAGACCGTAGAAATGAAAGAAATAAATGGGAAAGGGAATAGATAGCTTGAAAGTGAGGAAGAAGAAAACAAATTGAAATCAATAAGGGCTGAAGTAAAGAGATGATAAAGCCCTCATGAGGTCTGGATCCTTTTATATCAAATTAATTTTGGAGTGCTATTTTAGGAGTAGGGTAAGAAATATAACTAGGCACCCATGCAAGCACCACTAATGAGAACTAATACCAAGACAACATTTTTTAAAAATGTGCTATTCTTTTCTCCAATCAAAGTAACTCATTTTAGCTAATCAAAGGCAGTTAACCTTGATTTATGCCCAAGATAAACGCAAAATTGACACCAAGAAAAATTCATGGGTGTAAACTAGTGGTCCCTGAAGTTGACTGATTATGTCAAGTGGTAATTAGTTGATCAACTTTGTACTTTATCTAAATAGTTTAATTGTAGGCCACTCTTTTTTAAAAAATCATATTGTATAGTTCATATAAAGAGAATATCTGAATGTGATGAGAGGAAAGGAGATTTGTTTGGAAGTTGCAGGAGAGGTTGGCTTGATGGCCCAGAGCAACAAACCAATAGCATCCTTCTTTTACAACCCTCTTTCCCTTTCTTTATCATCTCCTTGCTTTCAATACTGCAGTGCCTCTATCCCTTGGTTTCCTCTTTTTCACTCCCCTCCTTCACTTTTTTGGCCCCAAGATTCATAGACTCAAACATGAACCTGTGACTCTATCCCCTACATCATCATTTTACCAATGAAAAACACTGATCTGTGAAAGTCTACCTGAATGTTTCTATCCTGGTCCAGATGCTTCTCCTGGTTTGCTGATCCTGTCCAGTGCCTCTATCACACTACAAACAGATTACTGTGTCCTTTCCCCATCTCTTCCCTCGTAGTCCCATGTGTGAATATATATGTGTGTCATGGGAGAAGAGACCAAAGAATAGGGACAATTAAAAGGAGCTGTTGTAATTGATGATTGTCATGAAATATTGAAATCACACTAGATTGTAAGTGTTTTCTCATTGACCAGGACCTGGGAATCAAATGGAATAATCAGGTTTGTTTTGCTGAATTTATCTTTACTCTAAAAAAAGAAATTCAATTAAATGCATATTTCTCACCTTTAGGTGTGTATTGTTACACTGTATAATAAATCAGTTCAATTTTGTCTCCTATCTTACAGCTATCAGATATCTAGTCTACAATAAACTTTGGCTTGCACTTTGCTAACTAAACCTTCTTGCCTGGAGCAGGTGGTAAGATTCTGGAACGGAGAGGCAGGTAGAAGAGTAGACAAGGTTCAGTGGCAGTGTTCTGTTTGGGGTAATTGGGACTGAATTCAAGCACCACGTCTGCTGCCCTGGCTGTCCTAAGCATGCTGCCAAAGCATCCAACTGCATTGCCTTCAGGGCAAAGGTCATTATGTGTTCTGGAGGAGCCCGACTATTTTTCAGATTGAGCAAATCCCGAACAGGTGCAGCTCTAATCCTGGGCCTTGGGAGGAGCTGTTAGGGAACCGGCTGCAGGTGTTAGAGTGCCCCAAGAGGAAAGTAGGAAGCAAAGAGTGTGCTGCAGAAGCGAGGTCTTCTGAGCAAGCCCCTAACTGCCCAAGGGGCAGCATTTTAGTACCAAAAACATTGTTGGAACAAGAGCAGTGAAAGTGTGGTGTGGCAGGCTTGTAAAAATACGATAGGGATGAGAGTGATGTGCAGAGAGAAGCCAGAGCTGCTCTTGTATCACTAGAGCACAAGCTGCATTTGTGCTCTAGTGATAAGTATTTGAGCAAGTTAATGAGAAAGAAAAGAGAAGAGAAGAAAAGTAGAGTAAAAGAGAAGAAGAGAGAGGGGAAAAAATCTAGGAGACAACGAAAGGAGGATAGTAAGACAGGGATGCGTAAACTTGGACTTTGCTTTCAAAATAGTTTTGGTCTACCAGCTTCGGCATCAGTGGACTTGGCTCTAGGCTGAAAGAGGGAGATGGGTGGGGCCGAAGCATCCTGGAGGGCATATAGGTGATTGGGGTGTGAGGCAGGGTCAGGGAAGATAGGGAGTTATTGTTGTATGTGTCCCAGACAGGGTGGGCTCCAGGGCTGACCCCTTGACGAATGAGAGCTAGACACACAGGCATTTTTAAACATAGAAAGAAAAATGAGAAGAGGGTGAATTATCATCTGAACCAAACTCATCTACTTCAAAAACAGACAAAGTAGCCTAGTGGTGAAAGGTTAATCCTGGGCCCCCAAGCCCTCAGGCAAAGGGTTTCTTTCTTTGGTCATTGTTAGTAACTAAATCAATAGCCTCTAGTCTCTGTTTCCTGGGTCCCAGAAACTAAAGCCTATTTATTGAGCAGTATTGAATAAAATTTAGCAATTAGGATAGTATGTTTAAATACCTGAATTTGGAGGGTGGAGTGGGCATGGAAGTCTATTTTCAGTAGGTCTAGCATTTATTTTATAGATGGTAACTAATGTTTAGCTCACTGACTATCTCACTCTCCCTTTTCTAGAGCCCAGAGCCTCTCTTTAAATAGCTAAATCTTCAAGCTTACAGAGAGTATCAGTTACTGAGGAGTTGAAGTTGTCTAGTGTGTTTATTTGGAAGGAGAAGCCTTGAAAGTACATTTAAATTGCTTTGACTTCCAGCTTCAATGAAACATGTCTTGGCTACACTGGCTGGGGAAATGATATATATGACAGAGGTCACCAACATTTAACTCTAGTGCCACTGAGAGTCTGGACATATAGAAGGAAATTAAGAGAGGAGGAAAAAATGGGGAAGGAAAAAGAATGGGCAGATGAGGTATAAGACCAAAAGGAAACGTGTTGATATAGTGGAGCCGTTGCCTGAGGTGACATTTAATGGCATCAAGACCATAGGTTACCTTCCCTGAGGGTAAACCGAAGAGCAGTGCATTACATTTGGAGCAGTGATGACAAAGTGGCACCTCACTTTGAAGAGAGGAAAAACCTTCTGTGTGGAAGCATGAGTCCATCCATGTTAGGAACCTATAGTGTAAAAGAGCACAATTGTCCATCTCTGTGGCAGGAATAATGGGGAGAGGGATCCTATTTTAAAGCTCCATTAGCAAAGTACTTTACTCAAGGAGGAGCTGTTAATGAGTAATGAAACAAAATGCCTGTTATGGAGATTAAATGCTCCCGTGTCTAGGTACAAAGTTCATGCTGCAAAGTGCAGCTGTCACCCTGTCCCTAACCCCACCACAGCCTTAGAACCCCTGGTTCAAAGTGTGTCTTGCTGCCTTCCTGTTACCAGGCTGCCTGGCGCAAGGTCCAGTCAGGGTTCAGAGTTCAGCGCCTGAGGCTCTGCTGACTGCCTTCTTTGTTTAGCTCAGGCGAGCTTTAGATTAGCCACTGACTGCTTATTTAAAACGGTTATTACCAACTGACAGAGTATTCTCCCAGGTTCTTACACTTATTCTTTATATGCAAGCTGAAGCAGTACCAAACTGTAATTTCTTGAGGATTTGTGTGCCTACAAAAGCCTACGATATCAGGACATATCAAGGACTAGTCAGGAATATATTTCTAAGGAATAACTATGTTCCAAGCAGACACATAAAACTGAGGCTCTTTCAAGGAAATACTCGTGAGGCAATTTCGAGACAGGTCAAACAATTTGCGATCTAACTATCAAAAATCAAATAAGTATTAGGTTTACCTTTTAAAATCGAGCAAACGCATTCCTCATTTGACAGCATGGCAGTGTTAAGTGATTTCTAGATGGAGATTCCCTCTTTAGTTGTTCTTACTTTTTATCTGCTAAAGATTCAGAGGGAAACTCACTTTTTCAAATAATACCTATTGCTTGCCCTGATCCCAAAAGGAGTCTTGGAGGGTGGCACATATTAGGACCCCCATTTTACAGAGGAGGAAATTGACCTTCAGAGAGGTAAGCAGCCAGCCGAGGGCCACAGAGCTCATGTATCGCAGAGCCAAGACCGCCGTCTATGTCTTTTGCCTTTCCTGTCAGCACTTTTTCCTGGATTCCACGGCTGCCCTTATTGTCCTGACACCAACTTCCTTTCAATGGGGGCAATGCTTTTTTATCCTTCACCTTTATGGAAGTGAACTGAGTCAATCTACAGCACGAAGGGCAGGCAGTTTGGGAAATGTGATTTTAATGAATGCTTCAGGTGAGGCTTTAGGGAAACAGAGTCTGACTCCCTGTTGGCCTAGCTCCAGGAACTTGTGATTCACATCCTTCTCCCAGCCATGAATGCCAAGGAGGCTGGATTTTACACTAGTTACCCAGTGGGACAGTTAGAGTGCTGCTCCTTCCAGTGATATCATGGATTAATATTTTACCTCAGAAAAGAGCAGGAGCAGAACCCAAGGAAACCTGTTGTGATACACTAGTGTCCCAAAGGCTTGGAATTTAGGGTACGATTCGTTCTTTTTTTATTACAGAAGTTGTAAGTTTACAGAAAAATCATGTTGAAAATACAGAGTTCCCATATACTGCCCCCGTTATTATTAATAGCTTGCATTAGTATGGTAGATTTGTTACAATTGATGAAAGAATATTATAATTGTACAATTAACTGTAGTCCTTGGTTTACATTATGGTTGACTGTATTATATGGTTCTATGGTTTTGTTTTGGACTTTTTAGTTTTTATTCTTTTAAAATATATAAATGAAAATATCCCCTTTTATACACATTCAAATATATAATTCAGTACTGTTAATTATATTCAATGTAATGCTACCATCACCACCATCCTTTATCAAAACTTTCTATCATCCCCAATAGAAACTGTACAACTTAAACATTAACTCCCCATTCCCTACACACACCCCGACCCTTGGTAACCTATAGTCTAGTTTCTGACCCTATGAATAAACAAATTCATAGAGTATGACTTGCTTTAGCATCATAAAAGCAAGATTTCCTTTTCTCATTTTTAAAAATAATTAGAATAGAGTTTAAAAGTCACCAACTGGTTTCATTTCATTGATAGATAGATACTGAGACCTACAAGTTTCCAGATATTTAGTGAGATATTTATTTACAGATATTTTTATATACATTCCCTCACAGGTATTTACTGAGCCCACACTGTGTACCATGAAGGGGGCATACACGTAAATTCAGATACATTCCATTCCTAGTCCTAAAAGTGTTTGAACTGTAGTAGGCAGAAAAAGGCAAGAATGTACTTAACTGGAATATAAGTAGAGTATAGTGACAGCAGAGAGACACAAACAAAACACTAAGGGATAGGGAAGAGCAGTGAGAGTTGGAATCAAGTTTTTATTTACTGAGTACATGCTCAGGGCCAAGCACAGAAATGGGTGTTTGACCTATGTTAAAGCTCTTAATCCCCACAACCACACTGGGAGGTGGATATTGTCTTCATTTTATAGACAAGTATACTGAAGCTCAGTGAGGTTAAGAAACTCATTCAAAGCCACATAGCCCACAAGGGACAAAACATAGGATTGAACCCAGTTCTCCATTCAAAGCCCACTTAGAGGTTAGAAAAAGTAAAAGCCAATGAAGGAGAGCGATTAAGTTATTAGTGATGAAGGAAGAGAGCAAAGATTTTTACCATATCTTAGACGGCAACGCAGAAGGGAGTCTTCAGGTAGTGGTGGGTGTTTAAAACCATAGAGACATGGAAAAGTGAGGCATTAGGTGGGTGGTGAAGAAGAGGAAGCAATGTAGAAGCTCCAAGTATGAACTCCTAGTCTTTTTAAAACATGATGGTGGAGAGGAAAGGGTTGTACTAGAGCATTTCTAATGTCATCTTTCATTGACTCCCCCCTTCCCAGTATGTACCTTAAATAAAAAGAATATGTGCTTTTCTCATTGCACTATATATGCTCGTATGCCCTACTATGATTGCGACTATCACCTGTAGGCTAAGATACCCGCTAACCAGATCTGTGGCCCAGATCTTTCTGTTCATTTGTATTTGCAGTTCCTCATTCAATGTCCCCCACTGGACAAGTCACAGACGCCTCTGTCTGCTCCTGCAAACCTGATCCTTCCCTTACATTCCCTATTCAGACCACAGCATCCTGTTCCTTCTGTCTCCCAAACTAGACACCTTAGAGATGATCTCTGACTCCTTTGTTTTCCCACCCTGTAAATCCAATGTATCCCTAACTCTCATAATTTTTCTTCTGAAATGTCTCCAAATCTATCACCTCCTCTCAAGCTCCTTACCCGTATGTTAGGTCAAGTCTTCATGATCTCTAGCCGGGACAAAAGCAATGGTTGATACATCTCCCTCTCATTGATCTTTGTTCTCAGTTCTTGTTTTAGTTTGCTAAAGGCCTGCCAGTGCAATATCCCAGAAATGGGTTGCCTTTTATAAAGGGAATTTATATGGGGTAAAATCTTACGTTCTGAGGTTGTGAAAATGTCCTAATCAAGGCACCATCAGAGATGCTTTCTTACCAAAGTATGGCTGCTGGCAGATCCTGGAGTCCTCTCTGTCACATGGCAGGGTCAGAATGGTGTCTGTCTTTCTCTGTGTGCTTCTGCTTCCAGTTCTCAATTTATATGAGACCCCAGCAAGAGGACAGAGACCCAAACTGGATCACACCTCACTGACATAGTACAATCAAAGGTCCTAAATCGATCTAATCAAGTGATCTAATCAAAGATACTTTAACTGAATCTAATCAAAAGAATATTATATTGAGTGAAATAAGTCAGACACAAAAGGACAAATATGGTACGGTTTCACTAATATGTTGAGTAAAATCACGGAGGTAAATTCTAGAATATAGGTTACTAGGAAATAGAACCTGGGTTGAGAATGAGAGCTGATGCTTAATGTACACAGTATTATTAATAAGGTTAATTGTAAAAGTGTGGAAATGAATAGAGTTGAGAGTAGCACATTATAGTGAGTATAACTAACACTGCTGATTTATAAATGTGATTGTGGCTAAAGAAGGTAGTCTGTGGACGTAAGTGTCAAGTGAAAGGAAAATTTGGGGAATGTATAACATAGTGATTTGGATGATGGATGAAGATTGTGGTTAATAGTATAAATATAAGAATGCTCTCCTTTTAAAAAGGCTAAGAATATGTGATACATGGGAAAATTACAACTAATGTAACTTATGGGTAATAGTTAACAGTAATATTGTGATATTTTACAGTAATGGCAAGAAGACAGTTTTCAATACTAAGGGACAACAATAGGTGAGTATAAGGGGCTATGGGATTTTCCTTTCGGAATAATGAAAACATTCTAAAATTGACTGAGGTGATGACAGCACAACTCTGTGATGAAAACGAGAGCCTCTGAATGTACACTCTGAATGGATTGTACAAAGCCTAGGACTGCATAACACAATGAAGCCTGTGGTGGAAGATAGACTGTGGTTAACAGAACAAATATGTGAACATTCTCTCATAAGTGATAACAAATATATAATACTAATACTGAACATTCTCTCATAAGTGATAACAAATATATAATACTAATACTGATATTAGTATTTCCCCCAGGTGGGTTGGGGGAAAAATACAACAAATGTAAAATATGGACTATAGTTAGTAGTAATATTTTGACATGCTCTTTCATATTTTGTAACAAATGCTTCACAACAATGTAAGGTGTTGGTGGTGGGGGGATGTATGGGAGCCTTGTATGATGATATGCATGTTTGTTTTGTAAATTCACAAATTTTACTTTACATTTAATGTTTATGAATGTTCATGTATGAATGATAAACTTTAATAAAATTTTACTTTTAAAAAAGGCCCCATCTATACTCCATTTATAGGCCCTAGGTATGGCTTAGCTTAAGAACATAATTTTCTAGGGTCCACAAAGACAAACCAGGACAGTTTTCCTCCAACCATCTCTCTCCACTCCTATCACTGCTAGAAACAATTTTTAAGGCACAAAGCAAACTGAGTCAAATCTGGTAAAGCTTCTTTCTTGCTTTAGAAATTTTAATGATCCCATATAACTACAAAGGGGTATGCAAACTGGTGACCACAGCCTAAAATTGACCTGCAGACATATTTTATTTGGTCCACACAAGTGTAGAAACATCGTGTTTTACATTTAAATTAGTTGTTAATACTTAAAAATTGGAGATTTCCCATACACATCAAGATTTCTGGCTTCTGTTGAAAAACCAAGATCTGGCAACATTGAGCAGAACTCCCAGAGGGCAGCCATCAAATGAAACTCAGTAGCAACTGTCCCTCAGAGAGGGACATTTCCTTTCCAGTTTAACACTGTCCTCACCACTCTCTAAGGAGGCTTCATCCAACTTAGCCTGTGTCTCCCCTTTGTAGGACATGTCTGATCCACATAGCATTTGAATTTGTAGCCCCTGGGCATAGTGGAATGACCTAAATTTTTTAGCAGGTCATAACTATCTGCTTCAATCTACCTTTCCAGTGCAAGTTTTCACTCACCTTTTGCTCTAGCAGCTTCACATATTTGCCCTTGCCCTAGCACTCTACATACTCAACACTTTTATGCCTCTGACATGGTGGGCTTCTGCCCGGCATCTCCTCCCTTCTCACTCTACTCTCTCTATCCCAGATGAACTCCTTCTTTCCCTGTAAGCTCCTTTTGTAAAGACTTTCACATCCCAAGGCAGTTAAATTCCTCCTTTTACTTTTTGAATGCTCTGTTCATGGGTCACAGATACTTGTTTTCACATCTGTGTCTTGACAGGCAGGAGCACGTCTAACTGCTTACAGCGGTGAGCTCCACAGAGGGTACAAACCAGATTAAGTAAATAATCACCCAAGTAAGTGTGACATCACCAACTGTGAGGAATAATGTGAAATATAAGTGTGGGCTGTTATGAAAGACTAAGACAGGAAGCTAATTTAGATTGGGGGTCAAGCATAGGATCTTTGAGGGAGGATTATGATCATTTAAGTCCCAAAGAAGGAATTTGGGGTGAGTCAGGTGAAAAGCAGGAGAAGAGCATTCTAGAGAAAAAATACCAGTTGGGCATAAGAAAGAATGAAGTTGGTGTTGTAGGGACTTCTGCTATTTTTTTGCTTGCCATAATCCCTTTACTTTTTTTTTTACTGTAAGAACATCACAAATCTTTGGGAAGCCACATCTCCACTGCTCCTTCCATGTGATTCCTTAGCTCCAGAATGACTATAACCAAGAGCTGCTTGATAAGATTATTCTGTCTCCTAGTCAAGCCAGTTAGTCCAGGGATGGGCAAGCAACCCAACCTGTGCTGTGGCTATTTCTTAAAATGATCAGGAGAGAGATATATATTTTTTTCCATTGGAGATGCCAAGCACCAAAATCTAGAATATACCACTAGAACTCTTGGAAGCTGTCTTGATCACTATGTGGAAGTAGCCTGATTGAGAATAAGGCCACACAGAGAAAGCAGAACGGAGAGAAGGTAAGAAAGAAATAGATGTATCTGAGAAACTGGATATAGCCATGACAAATGAAGACAAATCTACTTCTGAGCTTTTTAGTTACTTATGCTATTAAATTACACTTGTTTTTGCTTACCCCTCTTTGAAAGCATTTCTTACAACAGTTATGGCTTAGGTAAGAATGTCAGTATGACTAGTGTGTGGTCCCACAGGGTGGGAGTAGGGGGTAGTGCTCTGTGAGATGACTCTCATTAGTATTCAGGTGTTAGATCATGCAGGGTTTTGAAGACTCTGTTCAGGATTTCAGATTTTATCCTAAGTGCAATGGGGAGCCATTAAGGAGTTTTGAGATGGGGGATAATATATTGAAAAACAGATATTTCTAGGGCTATTTTAAATATAAGTAAAGATAAGATTTATCAAGGATTTTCTCTCAGTTCCTCCAACAGAGAGGTGTGTATTGACACAGGGTCTACACCGTTACTATAGAAGCTTCCACTAAGCATCTGTGTTCCCTTGACAACTTGATGTGATGAATCTGGCTTCATGCTGTTTTGTAGTGCACATTCACTCTTTTCACAATATTGATGGGTGTAAACCAGAGTAGTTTGAAAATTGCTTTAAGAGTGATCCCATAGAAATAATTCAAAATAACTTATGAAGATACTAACTCCCTACTTGTGAAGTGTGGGCTGCACATATTGACTCTTTCCAAAGAGTACAGCATGGAAAGGAAGAAAAAATAATAACTTTATTGTGGAGAAATCTGACAAACACTATCTCAGGAAGGTGATCAAGATCAGCCTGCACAGGGACAAATCATGTTGATGGTTCATACCCTTGATAGATGTGATGAGAATAATTCAATATCTCTATGGCCTTTTCCCCCAAAATATATAATCCCATTCTAATCAATGAGAAACACCTCAGACAAACCTCAGTTAAGGGACATTCTACAAGGCCTGATCAATAACAAAAATTGTCAAAGTCTTCAAAACAAGAAAAGTCTGAGAAACTATCACAGCCAAGAGGAGTATAAGGAGAGGTGTGACTAAATGTGATGTGGTATCCTGGATGGAATTCTGGAACACAAAAAGGATACCAGGTAAAAACTTAGAAACCCACCATAAAGTATGGACTTTACTTAATAATGTATCAGTATTGGTTCATTAATTGTAACAAATGAAGTATACTAATGTATACTAATAACAGAGGAAACTGGGTGTGAAGTATATATATTAACTTCACAATTTTTAAAAATAAATCTAAATCTATTTTGAAGTAAATTACAAAAAAATAAAAGTGAGCCCATGCTATTTGTTGACTTCTCTCTTCTTTCTAATTCCTCAACTTCTCTAGCTTACTCAGTGATAATGCATAAAGTATTATCTTTCATATATGTTTGTGTGGACTTACACATATGTATATGCACATATACATAGACATATCTATATAAGAAAGATTATATATATATGAAAGGATGTATCCCTGAAAGTATAAATATGTGTACATACATATATATATATATGCATAATTGGGGATTCCTACAGATCCAAAGCCTTTAAGACCTAAAGGAATAAATTTCTCATAGTGAGAATTTAATTTCTTATCATATATGAATGAGGATGTTATCTTTGGTAGGAGTAGGAACTTTCCTAGCATCCTCAATAATAAAATCAATCCTGATTCTTGTTAAGATATAAATAGAAATAAAAAGACAAATGGAAACATTTGATTTTACAGAAGGTACTATTATGATTTTATTTATGCATATGTGCCAGGAAGCATTGAAGAGGAAGCAAACTTATCAACCAATTCAATGATGCCCTCCCCAGCCCACCCTGTAGAGATGTTTAGGTTCCAAAATAAGAGATATTGCAGTAATCCATGAGGAAGGAAAATATTTCTGTGATCCTCACAAATGCTCTGAATTGTACAATACTTTTACTTTATTAGTTTCATCTTGGTAATTATTCCCCATGGACACCTCAAAGTGTGCATTGTTCTTTTCCCACTTTTTCAAGGTGAAGAAAATTTGGCTGATAAAGGCTCTATGACTTTCCAGGGGTTATCTAAGGATTCATTAACAGAATAAAAATTAGGCTCCAAATAATGTCACTAAGCCATTGCTATCCTCTGCATCTTTCTTCTTCCTTCTATCTAAAAAGTCTCTAAATGAGGAGATAACATAATTAAATAACTTTAGGGAAAACACAAAATGAATGAAATCTGGGGAAAATATGATAAATTAATCAGATGAAGTGTGATAGATAAGGAATGCATGGTGCCATTTGTAAGTAATAAGATAGGGCAACAAGAAAGGGCAGGGATATTCTGGTCTATACTCAAAGAGGGATAAGATAACCTGGGAAAGTGAGGGTGCTGACAGCACTGTGCACTATTAGGCCTATTCTTGGGGATCCGTTTTAGGGTCCATGAGCACCAAAACTGCAGACATTTTACAAGAACTCCAAGGACCAACATATACAGATAAAATGAGAAAAGCTCTCAGACTATGCCTCTCACTGCCCACCAAAAGGTTAAGACAGATGGAATTGACTTAGCAAGCTGGATAGCTGACTCATAAGGCCTGCTTCAACATGATTTATTCATTTTTTTGTTGCCCTACAATTTTGACATCATTTCTTCCATTGGATAGAGACAACCTTATGTATTTGCAAAAGAGATAACCTACGGTCCACATAGCATGACATGAGAGATTCTGAAGGCCTCCGTGCTTGAAAATCTCTCTCCCATGGTCCAACCATGAAACTTCCCTTTTCCATTTGTGGCCTGAGTTCCCAAGCATTAGAGAAGAGTAGCCCCGGTAACTTGGCTCATTCACTAGAGAAGATGTGGCTTCCAATAAGGCATAGATAAAATGCTGATATATAATTGGAGCAGAAGAAGACACTCTAGCTCTCTTCTTTGGAGCATCTTCACAGGTTCGTTTATATAGTGACCTCTTTGATATCATAGGATTCGTAGAGGAGTACCTGCTCTAACGGATTGGCATTGGCATTAAGCTTTGGTGACCAAAAAAATTTTTTTCCAGCTGACAAATGTGGTAATGTCCACCCACCCCTTAAGGCAGGCAGAGCTGAATGAAGTGAGCTGTAAGAGCTAATTTTAACCTTCTCATGGCAGGTGGGAAAAGTCTAGCCCAGGCCATTGTGACCCTCGGAAATGTGAGTAAATTCTACATTTGCATACAATGACTGCTGACAAGGAATGTTTCTGTTGGGTAGGGAAGAAGGGTTTAGAAAGAAACTAACTTTGCCTATTTCACTTTGCCTTAAACATGCTATCCACAGGGTTAGGTAGATTAGGTAGGTGGGATTCTCTTACCTTCCTACTTTCACTGTCAACATGACTTCCCTTAAAAATCAATTTCCACAGAGGAGAATGACAAAGAAATGGTTCCCAATTCTCAGTGCCTGTTCTAACATAAGGACATGAAGAATTTGTCAGTAGAATTAACGTGTTTTCTTTGACCCATGGCACTGTTGTGATGATATTTGTCGTATGGAAAAATTAATTTAATCTGCAAAGGAATCAGAAAAGAAGTACAGAAATTGCCACAATTTGGGATAGTTCTACTTAGACCAGAAAGGAGATCAAGAAAATAATAGAAAATGTTTGAGGAGGAACTGAATGATGAAATCTTGACACGTGTGTTTTGACCTCGGAAAGAACATGAGAAATGACGTTTTAATGAAAAGTTGGGGGTTAGAGAGCCACTTGGGCTTCTGAGATAGAGAAGGGGTGATGAGTCTGTCACAGCAGAAGGCTAGATTAGCTGCCTTTGGAAGGGAGAGGAAACTATCCACCTCTTAAGTTATCCTTTGTTCTGTGCCTGGAACAAGGCAGAAACCTTGTTTCACAGAATATTTCTATACATTTTTTGGTCATTTATTGGACTAGTTGTTTGAATGTTTTGAAAAATCCCTGCCCTTCACTCTAAGGTACTGATCTTGCATTAACAACCCAAGATTTGAGACCAAAGGTGTCTGGAAGCCAAGAACTCAAGGTCTTTGCTCATTTAGGACATGAAAATATCAGGTAAACAAGAATTACTTTTACTGTATGGAGAAAAATCTATAATGTTTACATTAGACTTCTATCACTTCCTAATTTTTAAAATTTTAATCGACACTGGCATTATTTGACATACCAATGAAAAAGGACAATTCTTTAGTAATAGTATTTATGACCACAGTGGCTGCAATAGCATGTTGCCTGACATTTATTTGAGAGCTGAAGAAACTTTGTATCTTTAGCACAGGAATTCTTTAAAGCTCTTTTACAGGGATATTACTAGGTGCAGATGTCAAGTCAAGCAACAACAGGATTAACCCAATTTCACCAAAAACAATTTGAATGACTTTAGTTCCTGAATCCTTGACTTCTTCCAGAATCTCAGATGTGACACAATGCATATGGGGTTGCTTTAACAGAGCAGTCAAAAGCCAGAAATGCAGGGAAGTCTCTTTTCTCACTAATACTCGGGAGATTTACATTGTTAATTCCCACTGACACTAATAAGAACTATGGGAATCAATCCTTTAACTCAGAATAGAGCCCAAACTAGGTAAATAAGGGTATACTCTGAACAAAGTGATCTGCAGCGTGTGTTCAGAACCCAGACCTAAACAGAATACGACTAGACACATTTTTCAAATGCATAAGAATACATTTGCAATAGCTATCAACAGCTTTATACAACTGATTTATATGGCCTTTCATTAACTAGCAGCTAAAATATTGCAGAGAAGTCCTAGTGGATTTATTTCCAAAATAAATTTTGGGAGCATTAACTCTATTTTGCTCATTGAGATATGTAGTGATTTAGAAGGGTCTTAGGCAATATGGCATTTGTGGGCAAGTGAATAAGCATTCAAAGAGGAGTGAAGATATTTAAACTTGTGTTGTCTAATCCGGTAGCTAGGTAGCTAGTTGCCACATGTACCTATTTAAATTTAAATTAATTAACATTAAATAACATTTAAAATTCAGTTCCCCAGGTACACTAGCATATTTCAAGTGCTCAATAGCCACCTGTGGCTAGTGGTTTCTATATTGGACTGTAGTTAGAAAACGTGCCCATTCAACACTGAAAGTCCTGTTGTACAGGGCTCATCCAGACCCTCCAACTTCTGTCACTACAGCATCCATGATTTTCAAATCCTGGCCAGTGGGATTTCAAGATTCAGAATGGTCCCAGAAGACACCAGGGAAAAAAAACACCTAGGTCAAGGTGAAATGAGCTTGGTCGTCAAAGACATGTTTAGTCCACAATCTTTTTTGACCACCATTTGCAAGTGATTTTTAAATCATCTTTATGTAAGCATAGAAAATTAAAGTTAAAAAAGGGAAAAAAAAATCACACTTCCTCTTTTGAATTCCCCCTCCAATAACTGAAGTGCTGGATCCAACCTTTGATATTGAATTTGAGTCAATACCACAGCAGGGGGCTGCATCTTCTATTTTCAAAAACATCTGTAGAGATGAGTGGGCAGAATGCAGTTATTTCTCCAAGTGAAACCAGTTATTGTGAAAAATAAAGTACTAAAGAGATAGTTTTAAAATTAACACAAGTGATTATTTTTATTATTACTACTTTGTTTATTCTTCAATTGCAGAAGCTCAATAAATACATGTGGTCGATAATGCAGAGAAATTGAGAGCATTTTGCTTAGATGAGTCTGCTCACCAGGAATAATTATTTTCTAGCAGGTTGCTCCTAAAAAGGTTAATGTATCTAGGTGCTATATTTCATCTTAACTCCTGTTTCTGATGACCAGGCGATGAAGACTTAGTAAGAGAATTAGGGAATATGATGATAATACAATATGAAGGAAATTCTTGTGCTTGAGCCTCTCTCACATTCTTGCAATGAAAGCAAATAAATAAACCACAAATTTGTAGCATGGACATGGAGTGTGTGGAGGAAAGTCTGGGCTCTGTTCAGACAGAGGTGCTGCATTCATTCGTGTTAAATTTCTCCATCATTTGGCAAGGGAAGTTTTGAGTTTCAATTCAGTGACTGCTGTTTAAACTGCAGAATTGATGCACAAATGATCCATAACACATTCTGGCATATTAAATCATCTTCACAGTTCTAATATGCCATGAAACCCGATTTACATATAACGTAGGCACAGAAGATGAAAAGCTGAGAACAGATTCTTGTTTCAAAAGGCATCAGGCACACTATTTTATTTTCTTGAAGCACCACTAACTTCTATAAATCCATTGCTGGCAAAGGTTATTAAACTGCCAGGGCCCTTCTTTCTTCTCAATCCTTAATTCTCCTCCTCTCACACATGCCATATGGAAACTCTTCTCTCTCCCCCTCCCATTCTCCTTTCTGCTTTTCATCCCACAGCACTTTTCCCTTGAGCTGAATCCCTCAGACTCTTTGGACCACAGCAAACATAATTCTCATTCTGTTTAGACTTATAATACACTTGGCAGAAAATTTTGGTCTGTGGCAGTTTGGACATAGAAATGGAGATGCAACAAACAAGGAGATGGCTTCATCATATTCTAGACCTGACCTCTTAAAGGTAGCACCTATATAATAACATAAGGCCAAGGTGTAACCAGTGGGTCTGATGTGCCACTATATCATAATTCTGATATGTGTTGTTGCTCTTCCATCAAACTCACCATCTCAATTATTAGCAACTAGGGGTCTAGCCAAAAACACTACAGAATGGACAAAATATAAAAATTGGCTTCCACCAAGACCTCAAAATACATAATTTTAAAAAATTAAGTCAGTAAATACTAAAACATTACTTACTCATGTCTCTTGGAAAAATGATGAGAATGATTTGTGTTATGTTAGAATTAAAATCAATGCCCTCAGCCATCATTGTCATTTGCCCAGCACTACAAAAAAGACAAATGCCTGCCAAAGTTTTGTTTTTTTCCAGGATCCTTAGACCCGAGCTTCTCAACCTTGGAACTATTGTCATTTTGGGTTGGATAATTCTTTGTTGTGGATGGTTGTCCTGTGCTCTATAAGATGTTTAACAACATCTCTGGCTTCTACTCACTAGAAGAAGTACACCTGCTAGATGTGACAACTCAAATTATCTCATGACATTGCCAAATGTCTCCTGGGAGACAAAATTGCCCCCACTTGAGAACCACAGCTCTAGACCCACAAAGCATGGATCTTTAATCTCCTATTCCTTTTTACTCCTCTTCTCTCATATGCCAGCCCATCCTCACCACTGGTAATTTACATACCCCTGCCCAATTACAAATCTTCCCCACATCTCCTCTCTTCTCCAAACCGATTCAGCCCTAGTTACATAAAAATACTCTGACAATGTCTGTGAAAGCCAGTACAGATTCCCTTGAGACCTTAAATAATTGTATGTGATGATTCAATTGGGCAACCTGAAGAAATTTAGAAAAGATAGCTAGATAGCTTGAGGAATTCATATCTAGCCATATTGGGAAACTAAGTCTATACAGACTACTTATGGTTTTTGAGTTGACTATCTGGGACAATTTGAAGGTGATAGGAGGTCAGTTTGAAATACTCATGAAGAATAAATGACTTGAGTTTACATCTCACAAAACTTCTTGTGGAAGTTTATGCCTCTTACTGATTTCCTAAGAAAATAATTCACTGTGGATTTTCCATAACTTAAAAAAATCCACTAAGTGCTCATTCCCACCCACTATCGGCCTCCCAGCTTTCAGCAGATAATGATACCTTTGACTTTAAACTATGAAAATTAATGAAAAGATTCAATCCATCTGATATGAATTTTCTCTTTTAACCTTTCTCCTCTCTTCTTTAAAATATTCTTTTCTCCCCATTCCCTCAGTTACACTGGATAATTTCTCAATTTTTTCCTTCAGCATCATTTTATTATTGACTCTGGTTTCAGAGGATGAGATAGCCCTCGTTTTCAAAACTAATCCTTTGACCTAGATCCAGGACCTTGGACTTCTAATTATCTACTTTCTTTTCATCTACAATATCTTACCTTCTATTGGCACCATCTACTCTGTCTACAAAATATCACTGTCCACTCTGCCCATTTCCCTACATTCTCAAAATGTTCTCTCTAAGTTGCTCATTCTCTTTCCTGTCATTCCCTCCTTCTCTCCGTCTCCCCCAACAGACTCTTCAAAAATAACCTACACTCCTTAATTCAACTTTATAGCTCGCACTGCCCTAACAGCTTGCAGCCTTGTTTCCCTCTTCACAACCCTAATGAAACACTTTTGCTGTTCAACAGTGACAATTCAATCATTAAACCCACTGAACCTTGGACCTGACTTTTGAGAACTTGACATTACTGGTCACTCCCTGGAGTCTAACTTTATTTTTATTTCCCATCCTCAACAGCATACCCATTCAGAGATTCCAATGCTGATATTAAAATAGTCTTAGTGACTCCTTTTAACTTAGAGGTGGCATCCATACTCCTCTGGTGAGCCCCTCTTCTTGATAGGTCTTTCTTTTCATAGTAGAACAAGGTATTCAATCACTTTGAGTGAATATTTTGAATGTGGAGACAGATTTGGCTCAGATAACAAGAGCTGCCATTTTGTGATCCTACCAGGCCTTTTGTTATAAATACTGAAGCCAATCTTAAAGGAAGTCAAAGTGGGGAGGGGCCTAAGAGTAGGAGTTTTTACCAGCAGGAGTCTATTATAAAGACAGAATGAGTGTGTGTTTTGGATGGCTAGGGAGTAGGGAAAAGGGGTAAATCATAAATATGTCTAAAACTGAAAAGTCAAAAGTAAACAGTATGCTGTTTAGAAATAGGTAGATAAATACAAAGAGAATCAGCTAAAGGAGTTGAAATTAGCTCTGGTAAAGGGAAAATGAAAGGAGGAGATAGAGTCTTGTTTTTTTTGTGACAAGTTTTCAGAACTGATTGACCCTTTAAACTATGCAAATATAAATAAAAGCCAAACACATACATAATAAATAAATAACACCAGCAAAATAAATAGTTAACCATAAAGAATAGAGAAGGCAGCAAAGTATAATGTAAGGAAAGTTTCCCACCAGTGTGGAAGGCAATAAAACCCTTCCTAGGCTAAGTGGAAAAGCCTGTTAAGGCAGAAAGAAGAGAACAAGGAGTTGAGATACCAACATGATGCTGATTCTCTGGCTCACTCCATAAGTTTGAAACCCATGGGAGCAGGTAGAGACCATGAGATGGCTTTGGGATCTCAGCCTTAATGGAGGTTGTGTCTCATTTTCCCACTGAAAACTCGAGTGTCTTTCTTCAATCTGGGGCACTCTCACCTTAGTGGAATAGAAATTGTGTATAAGGCAGAGAGCAAGATCTTGAGGTAATTGCCACAACTTCCACTCTGTTGTTGTGGCCTGCTTGTAGCATGGAGGAGAACAGATTTCCCTTAGACCCCTGTTCTGTGCCTCACACTTTAGTGGGATATACATTGGCTTTTCTCTGAGCAGATCCTTCCCCATAGCCTAGGAGTCCATGAGAAATGGGACATGTCCACTTGGAGCTCACTTTACCTTCTTCTAGTCGGTGCTTTGGGTCCTAGGAATCCAGAATTGCCCTAAGCTGCATGCAGTCTCTGTAAGCCTCTTCTTCAGTCTATTCTCTGGAAGGCAGGCCATGCCACCAGTGTGTGCACCCTTAGGTCTGAGGAGGATATGATAAGAGGAAAGATCCAAAGTCTTTGGGCAGAGAAAAGAATGCATTCTAGAAGATCTAGCATTTTACTTTTGTTAAAATTGGATTTGATCAACAAAGAATCATCTGGACGTTCAGCTACATGGTACCAGGCCTGTAGAAACATCTAAAATTTTTGCCAAAATAATATCCAGAAGATCTGATTTCTTGATTGTATGATGCAGACAATAGAGGAAAGAAAGGTAACTTACAATTATAATTAACTGAATTTATTTCCTCTTGAGATGGCTGAAGCTGTCAAGAACAAGTATAGCACTTGCTCTTACAGTATTTCATGAAAGATCCTGAAAATTCAAATAGCTTTGAAACCCATGTATTCCTAGACACTGGGAATAAAAATAGCAATAAGAAAAAAGACTCAAATCCCTGCATTCGTGAAGTTTATTTTAAGTGGGAATGATAGATGCTCAATAAGTATTTGTTGAATGTGTTTATTGCATATATATATATGTACACCTATATATGTCATATATGTATATATATGTCAGTCATCAAAAACTTGGGGATGAGATAAGCTCAGAATTATTCTGACAACTTCCAAAATGGTTCAGACACTGTGTACTTATGTCCAAAGTAGGCATAAGTAGAAGTCGGGGAAGGAGAGAGCTGAAATGATAAGAAATTATGGCCCATGAATGCCTCCCTGCTGGCATTTAGATTTCAGACATGGAATAATTCAGTATGTTTCCAAGGGCTACCATAGCCTTATAGAGTGGGAATGGAAGATTTTGAATTAAAGATACCATGGAAGTGTTAGAAAAATGTATTGGAAGTATATCCACTAGCTACTGAAGTTACTCAGCTTTATAGCAAAAGCTGGAGTTGAGAGGAATTATGTATTCCAGTTGCCAAAATTTTAATGATTGTGAAGGAGTAACAAGGTTGGTAGAAGACATTAACTAGGAGGAAAGGAAGGGGTATGTATAGCTAGCTAATATCAGCCTCAAAAGGCAGGCTTGTGCATGAAGTTAGAGGAATAATGGTTTTGTGTAGAAGCGTCAATGTGGAAACAAAGAGCTATCAACACTGCCTCTCTTCACTAGAAAGTCTGCATGGAAAATGTTGACCCTGGGGACGATTAGATTTCAGTTAACGCAGGAAGGTGGCAGATGCATTCTGTGAAGAAGTTTAGGATGGAGACTTTTTGTTTCACAGAATAGAGGTTGGAAAGGCCACAACTGGAAAGGGTAAGGAGAAATGGACAGGCTGAAGTGAAGTTTGGGAATGAGAGTAGAGGAGAAGGTTGATGGTCAAAGGGGTTTGAATATCAGACAGGGAATGAGAACTCACAGGGATGTGAAGCCTGCTAAGATTAGTTGCTTTCCAGGTTCCAAGTAGAGCAGAGGTCTGAAGTGGTTTTCCTACTAGTGTGGGCTCAGGCCCCAGGGGGTGTTGTTAGAAGCTTCATGATATTACCAGATTGTTATTTTTTTCAGTTCCCCAAGCAAAATCTTAGTGGGAAGCTTTTGTGTTGTCTCTAAAGACATCCTAGCTCAGACATATGCAGATAAGAAAAAGCCAGTAACCCTGGGAATGGGCTGGTTCTGAATTTTCTCAAGGGCCACCTGTGGCCTCATGGCCCTTTTAAAGAAATCCTAGCTGAGGTGAAGGGATAAATCTAGTTTCCCATACCCACCTTTAAAATGATAATCATGCTGCTTACGATTGTGACCAAGGCCTTCCCAGGAGCCCCTTAGCCACCACGGTTAGCCATTCTCATTTTTGAAGCCTGAGCTAAAATGTGGGCTTCTTGGTTGAACTACTACTGCTTGAATCACTTTAAAGAAGTTCAAAGGACAGAACAGGAGAGAAAGAGTCTCCACAACAGACAAGATTTCACCCAGATTTAAATTTGAATAGGTCTGGGGAGACAAATTTGAAACTGAAATGCTTGATTTTGGTAGGTAGGTGAGAGAGAGGGAGCTTGCTGTATGTGGCAGCAATAGAGAAGCATCCATAGGCTTGGAATGTTGCTAAAGCTTGGAAAAGGCCTTTTCTAACCCTGCCATCTTGAATGTTGTGGATGAAAAATGACTCCTTTGTTCTGCAGGATAACTCAATATGAAATAAATATACATGGATTCGAAATAATACATTAGTATAAATTCTCCAGCTGGAACTACATTGATGGAAATTTCCCTAAAAAAGCAACAAATGATTTGCCTCTGCATCTAATCAACCAATCAGGCACCCCCATGCTGATTACTTAATGAACTGGAATTTTAATGCAAAAATTTGTGATTACCAATAATTCTTCTGACCCCTATCCAAAAAAAAAGCAAAAAAAAAAAAAAAATAAAAAATAAAATAAAATAAAAACCACAAAAAACACAAAAAAAACCCCAATACTTGGTGCTTATAATTCTTAACAAATTAATCTTTTCTTCAACCATATAACAGAATTTGTTAATAAAAACTGACTCCTGGCCAAAATCTCAGAGCAGCTTGCAATGCACCCAGTCAAGCAAATAAGAACAAGTAATTCTCTTTTTCAAGAAGAAAATAATGCAGGTATCTAAATGAAAATAAATACCAGAGTCTGTTACAGAAGCCCTATGGCAAACACTAAAGAGAGAAAATGATCACCTCCATAGAATAGGTTTTATGCTACACCCAAGTGCTATTTATCCTAAATTTCAGGGGAGATTCTTCACAGTGGGAACACAGGTCCAATTTTGGCAGGGACAGTGAGACAATATGGCAAGTTCTATGCAGGACCTTTTGAGTTGTTTTTTTAAAAATAAATAAGAGTTCAGTCTGCATTGATAGACTGTGGTATTCTAGGTTACTCTCAGAGCTCTTTGCTCTGACTTCCATCCCTTGAGTGGAAATCAACTGTGGAATAAAACTAAGGAAGTATGTGAAGTCAAAAGAGACTGTAGGACCTAAGTCACACTGTATGGGATTATTTATGGAAGGGGATCTTTGTTTGTTATACAGATATGACTTTTTTCCCAATGGAAGGATATGTTTTCTACAGAATTGATTATTTACAGAATCACATAGAAAGTTTGATGAAGTGAATGAATCCTGTCTTTTCTGCATCTTAAAGGTAATAGACATGAGTCTTTCTAATCCATGTATATATTTTTAAATCTTACCTTGCAGAGCAATTGTACCTATTTAATGGGATTGGTGCAGGAAAGAATTGAAAGCATTTGGGACAGCACCTAGTGCCTGCAAGTAGACAAACATTAGTTATTATTATTATCACTCTAGATCGTAAATGATCCCCTTTTTACAGAAGAGGAGATTGAATTTTCATGACTTGCATAAGGTCCAATTTAAATCACCAGATTGAGAGCGCTGTCAGGTCAGACGGAAATTATCCGCACTATTGGCCTGCTCCTAAATCCATTTCCAAATTCATAAATACAATGCCATAACTGAAATAGTCTCACATGTGGGTTGTCAGAAGAGACATTGAGCAAAACATTATCAAATCACATTTTACAGGAAATACTGCTGCAGCAATGAACCAAGTTTGAGACTTCACCCTGATAATTCAGACCTTTCACTAATGTCTGGAGACTTGGCAAGAAAGATCCTTCAAGGGTCTGTATGCATAAACAACCAAAGACCAACAAGGGAAGAAATTCACAGTGTGTGAAAAAAGAGATTCATGGTGCACAAAGCTGATTGTATAATTGGTTGTTTTCAGAGGGGAGAGAAAATTTTTAGAGTTGCCTGGTGAACGGTGACCAGGCTGTCATACAGCTCTCTCAGCAAAACTGTTCCCAAGAGAAGAGAAGAATGAACAATGAAAACTCTTGATCAGTAAAATCTCTATGAGCTATTGAGAATAAAGGTTAGCCACATCCACTTTGAAATAGAGAACAGTTTTTACAGTGGAGTGGAGGATGTTTTCCCTACATGGATGAGGTGGCTGTAGAACAAGCTGGCATTCAGAAAAAAAGAAGTAAGAGAAGCCAAAACAAATTAGAAGGGGCATCAAGAGCCCTGGGCAGGAAGCCACCGTGTCTTCACCATCAGAGTAGCAATGTTGGGTGCCATGAAGTCCATGTTTAAGAAGAAGGGGCCAATAGTAGATGCCCCATGTTAAACAAGAGGGCTACATTTGGGAGCAGACTTAAGATGGGGACTTAAAAAAACTAAATTTGAGGCATTTGACAAAGAGTGGAGTTTCTATAATTCAGTAGGGAGAGATGAATGAAATTATAATAGTACAGTTTTCCCCATAGGCTGTGGATACAAAAATCAAGTTTTATATTACCTAATTGGGCAGAATTGTTGTAGGCACTGAAGACATGCTAGGGAAGAAAATAATTATAGCCATTGTTGTCAATATCTTATAGTTTTGTGGAGGAATGTAAGGTTGATGAGGGCAGGGGCTTTATCTATTTTGTTCATTTGGGTACTCTAGGACCTAAAGGAATACCTGGTATAGAAGAGGTAGTTCCTAAACATTTAGGGAAATAACTTTTAATGATTTCAGTTAGTTTCATAAGGATTTTAAAGAGTGATCTCTATTTTACTCCTAGGAATATACCCTTGAGAAATGAAAACTTATGTTCACACAAAAATGTTCATAGAAGCATTATTCATAATAGCCAAACAAGTGGAAACAACCCAAATGCCCATCAACTGACAAATAGATAAATACATATACATACAATGGAATATTATTCAGCCATAAAAAAGGGATCAGATACTAAATCTTGCTACAACATAGATAAATCTTAAAAACATAAATGCTAAGTGAAAGGAACCAGGCACAAAAGATCACATATTGTAGGATTCCATTTATATGAGAGCTCCAGAATAGGCAATTCCATAAAGACAGAAAGAAAGATTAGTGGTTGCTAGGGGCTGGGGGTGGGGGCAGGGAAGAATGGGAGAGTGAAAGCTAGTAGGTATGAGATTGCTTTTGGGGGCGATGAAAATGTTCCAAAATTGATTGTGAAGATGATTGCACAATTTTGTGAATATGCTAAAAACCATTCATATACACACTTTAACAGGGTGAAATTATATGGCATGTGATTTATAATTCAATAAAGCTCTTACAAAAAGGATAGAGAGACAGAATAATATCTACAAGATACCATGGGAACACATAGAATATACCACAACAACCAAATACAGAAGCAAATTATTACTATTTTAGCCTTACTTCATCCACCCACCTATAAAATTTTGAAATGCTGCTCTTTTAAAGATTTGCTATAGATGCTAAATGAAAGAAAAATCTTCTTCAAAAACGTATTGTTTTCTCAAATGTTTCTTCCTTGTATCTGGAGTTGTGTGATCTCTAGCTACTGATTCAGTTCTTGCCCAGGATCTGAGATCAATCTTGACCTTGATAAGGGGACATTTATTGAATTTTACTTCAATATTCCAGGGACTTAGCATCATTTATATCTTTCTGCAAGTCTGGTTCTGATATAGAATTTGGACATAAGCTTTATTCCTGAATCTGAATTCCCAAATTGCCCTTGCAGCTCTGGGTCTGTTCCTTTTTATCTTATGCCTACCCATTTAGCCTGAGACCAAGTCTGTTTAAACCTGAGGCCATGCCTAACTTTTAAGGACTTTGCCAAGCATGAGTATATGGCACTGGACTGTGATAGTGTGCTGATTAGACTTCCCAGATGCTGACCCTCTCCAAAACTGCCTATTTCCATTCCATATAACATTATTGGACGTCAATGATGCCATGTGCTTAGCTGATTGCCCTCCTTCTATCTGTGGCTATCACTTCATAGCATACCAGGGCTCTGCTTGGGTCTCCTTCTACCATTGTTGAACCTTCCTTCTTTCTCCCAACTTCCTCATTTTCACACTCCAGCCTCATGAGGTTCCAGATTATCCCAGTGACAATAATCCTGGTACAATTAACTTTTTTAGTGCATTGATATGTCATCAAAATAATTTTGCTTTTGCCAAAAATTTATGCCTTTCATTCAATTCATCTTTTTAGAGGATCATTAATTAATTAATTCAACATTGAGGACTTACTATATAAGAGATATTATCATATTATCATACAAGGCTGAAAAATAAAGCTCCAACTTGAAGTGATGATGATGATGATGATGATGATGACAACTGATGTATTTGAGTATTCACTAAGTGCAGTTGTAGGCCATGTGATACACACCCAATATCCCATTTATTTTTCACAAGGCTATACTATAATGCTATGTAGTATTATCTGAATTTTAGAAATGAGAAACCTGAAACACAAGGAATATTCAAGTGCCCAATATTCAAATCTAAGATTAATTCTTAATGTTAAGTGCTTAATCAGTATTTTATACCATCCGGAGAACTTAGATTCTAATAAGAATCCAAAATATTGTTCTAAGATATCAGAATGTCTTAGATTAAGATACTATGAAGTCTTAAAATATCTGTTGAAAGAACTATGAACAGGCTGCCTACTCCCTTTCTTAAGATGTTCATCTAGAACCAAGAACCAGAGTTACATGATCGCAACAAGAGACCAGAGATCAAGTCCACAGATATTATTAAGGCAGGGAGGAGCACATTAGTACCAAATGTCCAACAGGCCTGCAGTTTCATAGCCTAGAGAGTTTAGGTTCAGAAATATGACTGAGGATTCTGTAGGGAAACACCTAGGCCAGTCTAGGCTAAAATATATCCACATCTAGACAAGGGCTCTTGGTAACAGAGAGGGGGAAGCATCATTAAAAATGAGGGTTATGGTGAGCCAAGAGCTCTGCAATGTGAGGAATCCTTCAGAATTGCTTCCCGGATCCAGTCTGATCACAATGAGGCAGGACAGGCAAGCAGGTCACCTTATTGGAGTGGGAAAGTGAAGGGAGCAAGTATTTCTAGCTTTGTATTTCCTGCCCTCTAAAAAGTAAGCCTTACGTGAAGACTAACCTATATCTGAAACCAGAAAATTGAATTCCAGTGAGACACTCTTTTGACTTAACAACAAAAAAGAACATCAGAAGAACTGGCAGTATTATTAAAATGAGTTAAAGTATCTTTAGGAATATCATAGAATATTCAAGAAAATCATAAATATTTTTGTTTAGAAATACTTTAAACAGGCTTGAAATGCATGCAGAGCAGTATTTCACTATTTATGGGCTATTTTATTTTCCAAAGATGGCCACAACAATATCTCCCATCCCACATGTTCTTCTGGAACCTTGTTACTCCTCCATCAAGTAGTGGAGTCTAAGGACTCTCCCCTTTAATCTGAGTAGGATTTTTACTGCCTTGTAGCGAATGGGATGCAGCAGGAAGAACACTGTGGACCCTGAAGCTAAGCCATAAAAGGGAATGTAGCTTTTGACTTGTTAGCTGGAACACTCATTTTTAGAATCTTAAGATGCCATGGAAGAATGCAACTATCTTGGTACTGCCATGCTAGAGAGCCACATGTAGACATTCTGGACAACAGACCATCTGATTTCTAAAACAACAGCCTGTTTCAACTGCCAGCCCTGTGAGTCTGCCATCTTGGACATCCAGTCTAGCTGAGCCTTCAGTTGACTACAAATCCAGCTGACATCTGACTGCAATTGTATAAAAGACCTCAAGTGAGAAGGACCCAACCAAGAGCTTTTGAAATTCCCATACCACAAAAATGTGAGCAAAATAAAATGGTCATTTTCAGCTGCTAAATTTTGGGGTGACTGATTATGCAGCAGTGGTAACCAGAAAATTACAGAAAAAAGAATAGTCACTGGCTTACAAGACCTGTTGTTTCTCTCTTCCCCATTGCAGCTACGAGAATCACTGTTAAAGCGTGGCAAGAGAGATGCCATTGTAGGAAAAGAGGGCTTGAGTTCCACAAGAAGTTAGAATAAAGACACCAGTATGATAATTTATCCATAAAAGTCCCTTCACTATTCATGCCAGGAATTAATCTTTGTGAGATGTGCAAAATAGTGGATTAAAAGAATTGTTTCTCAAGCTTATTCCATATTTTCAGATTGAGATTCTCAATTTCTCATCTAAGCAAAGATTCATTTTCTGACTTCATTTCCAGAGAAGGTAAATAAACCTCCAAGATATTTGAATGGAATTTGCCATAGTGATAAAGATCAGTAAGTCAGGTGGAAGCTATATATATATGAATTTACAATTAACTGCATAGTTGCATGTGGAAATTGCAGGATTGGATGTTAGAAAGAAACCCTCCATTCTTTCTGCTTTTGTCACAGGGCTACTAATGATAAAAATACATACTTAGAGTAATTGTTTTTATACTAAAAGTAGTTATTCAACAAGGTATAAATGAGGATTTTTAAATTCAATTACATCTTTCCTTTCACCTCTTCTTATGATTAGAATTTTGCAAATGATGTACCTTCTCCCTGCCCCAACTGCTCTTTTAACTAAAGACTCTCATAAAACATGCCATCTTTAGAATTCTCATGAGGAAAGAAAAAACAATTTCAGCTATAACCTTCTAACCTATTCAGCACACCCTCAGCCAGCAATCTCATTCTCCTTTTTGGCATTCAGAGGACTTTGGTGTATCCCTTGCCCTCAAAAATGCTATCAACATAATGAAAGTTGAGAGGAAAATTAATCATTTAGTGAGCTTCCCCCTGACTCCATTTTAAAACCTTCTGGGGGGATCTGTAGAATCTTGAAAGTCTGTATTGGGATTTACTTTGTACTCTACTGGGAAACTTCAGAAAATCCATGAGGATTGAGCAATAAGGAGAAATGTGATGTGATTGTTTCTTCACATCTGGGACCAAGAAATTCAAATTGGGATAAGTGTTTTGCCTCTCATTTCTCATAGCATCCTGCCCATTCCTCTGTTTTTTCATTTACTGCCCTATGTTCATATTTTCTAGTTGGACTCTTACCCCCACTAGACTGGAAGCTCCTTACTTATCTTTGTATCCTTAGTGCTTAGAACTGGGTCAAGATAAAATAAGAACTCAAGAAATTTTTGATGAATTTGCTGAGATCTGAAGTCCTGGACTTGCAAGGAAGTTTCTGAAACCCCACTGCAACTTCTTATAAAAATAGAGGTCATATACACAACAATTTTCAGAAGTATACACCTGGGAGTCCTTAGGAAGGCCCAGTTATCTTTACACCAAGGTTTGGCACCTGAGTCCTTTAAATGAAATCAAGACCTCAAATATTCCCACAAATAAGAGTTGGCATAATAATAATTGGATCTGTTATTTTTATAGTATCTTTGTATTTATCACACTGGTTTTTTCACAGTATACTTTTTAAGAAACTACTTGGCAAAAACTATTACTGTCATCTAAAAGTTTAAAAAATGAAATTATTTTATAGGAGTTAAAATGATTTCTTTAGATAAAAAGAGAGTCCAGTATCAAAATGGTGTTTTTCTAGACAAAAAGCTCTTCTTAACTTCATAGTGTGGAGAAAGCATCCTCACTAAGGCTTGGATCCTTGCATTTTTCAGTCTATTTGGGTTCTGTTAAATTTTGACAATTTTAAAGATTTAGATTAAGTGAAACCAAGTATCAAAGAAGACCCTTAACACAAAGCCAAACAAAAACAAAACCCAAGACATGAGAGAGAAACTGACCAACAGAATAAACCCATCAAGATAAAAAGATATCTAGACATCAGCAAAAAATTATAAGCTAGACTAAGGAACAAGAAGACATGATCCAGCCTAATAAACAAACTAAAAAGCAGGAGGAGATAAAGAACATGGAACAACTAATCAAAGATGTCCATGCAAATCTCCTAAACCAATTCAATAAGATGGGGGAAGAGATAAAGGATATGAAGAAGAGACTGGGTGAAGGAGCAGGTGTAGCTCAGTGGTTGGGTGTCTGCTTTGCATGTAAGAGGTCCCATACATACAGAAGAAATTGTAAACATAAATAAAAAAAACATGTAAACATACATAAAAAAAAAGAACAGATCTTGTGGTTATGAAAGGCACAATCGAAGAAATTAAACATACACTAGAATCACACAGAAGCAGCTATGAACAGACAGAGGAACAAATTAATGAAATGGAATATAGGACATCCAAAATTGCCCAGAAAGAAAAAAAAAAAAAAATTTCAGCAGGGACTGAGGGAATTGAATAACAGCAAGAAATGCACAGACATACCCATTATGGGTGTCCCAGAGGGAGAAAAGAAGGGAAAAGGGGGCAGAAGGAGCATTTGAGGAAGTAATGGCTGAAAATTTTCCAACTCTTATGAGGGACATGGATATACGAGTCCAGGAAACACAACATTCTCCAAACAGAATAAATCCTAGCAGACCTTCTCTGAGACACATACTAATCAGCTTGTCAATTGCCAAAGAGAATCCTGAAAGCAGCAAGAGAAAAGAGATCCCTTACCTATAAGGGATGCTTGATAAGATTAAGTGCTGGTTTCGCATCTGAAACCATGGAGGTGAGAAGACAGTGCCATGATGTAGTTAAGGTGATGAAAGAAAAAAAGAAAGCCAAACAAACTGCCAGCCAAGAATTCTGTAACTAGCAAAACTGGTCTTCAAAAATAAGAGAGAGTTCAAAATATTCACAGATAAACAGAAGTTGAGAGAATTTGTCAACAAGAGTCCTGCCCATCAAGAAATACTAAAGAATTCTGCAGGTTGAAAGGAAAAGACAATAGAGAAAGATTTGGAGAATAGTGTAGAAAAGAAGATTATTAGTAAGAGTAAATAATAGGACAAAAAAGAAACAAAAATAAAATATGACATACAAAAACCTAAAGAAAAAATGCCTGAAATAAGTATCTTCTTTAAAGTAATAACATTGAATATTAATGGATTAAACTCCCCAATTAAGAGACACATATTAACAGAATGGATAAAAAAAGATGACCCGTCTATATGGGCCTACAAGAGAGGCACCTTACATCCAAGGACACAAATAGGTTGCAAATGAAAGGTTGGCAAACAGTTTTCCACAAAAACAGTAAACCAAAAAGGGCTGGGGTAGCTATAACAATACCAGACAAAATACACTTTAAATAATAAACTACCGTAAGAGACCAAGAAGGACACTATATATTCTTAAAAGGTGTAATCCACCAAGAAGAAAGAACCATCATAAATATTTGTGCATATAACCAGGGTGCCTCAAAATACATGGGGCAAACACTGGCAAAACAAAGGGAAGAAATAGTTGTCTCTATAATCATAGTGGGGGACTTCAATACCCCACTCTCAGCAATAGACACACCATCTTGACAGAGGATCAATAAATAAACAGATATCTTGAAAATACCTAAGAGAAACTAGACCTAACAGATACACACAGAACATTGTACCCCAAAGCAGCAGATTATACACTCTTTTTGAGTGCTCAAAGATCATTCTCCAGGATAGATCACGTTAGGTCATAGAACATGTCTCAACAAATTTAAAAAGATTGAAATTATGCAGAACACTTCCTTTGACCATAATATGATGAAACTTGAAATCAATAATGGGCAGAGAGCTGGGAAATCCATAAATATATAGGAGTTAAACAACATACTCTTAAACTAATAGTAGGGCAAGGAAGAAATTGTTAGAGAATCAGTAAATATCTTGAAGCAAATAAAAATGAGAATACAACATTTCAAAACCTAATGGAGGGGGGCGGATGTGGCTCAAATGGTTGGGCATCTGTCTCCCACATGGAGGGACCTGAGTTCAATCCCCGGGACCTCCTGGTAAAATAAAGAAAAATATAGAAGGCACACTGGCTGCCAGGCCCCACAAGCAGGCATGCCGTCAGGCCCTGCATGCGTGCGTGCCAGGCTCTGCCAAGCCACGCAGCAAGATGATGATGTAACAGGAGAGTGACACAAGGGAGAGCCAAGATGACACACACCGAAAAACCAGGAACTAAGGTGGCACAGGTGGTAGGACACCTCTCTCCCACATCAGAGTTTCCCAGGATTGAATCCCAGTGAAGACAGGAGGAGAAGGATGAGAAGAGAAGGCAAGAAACAGACACAGAGAATTGCCCAGTGAATGGATGCAAAACCAGCAAAAATGCGGGGTGGGGGTGGGGGTGCAGTTAAAAATGGATAAAAGTAAGTAAATAAATAAATCTTTTAAAAAAACAGACATGTAATGGATACAAATCAAAGCCCTAACTGCACATCTGAAGGGACTAGAAAAAGAACAGCAAACTAATTCCAAAGCAAGCAGAAGGAAAAAAATAACAAAGATTAGAGTAGAATACAATGAAATTGAGATTTAAAAAAATAATAGAATTAACAGAGCCAAAAGCTGATTCTTTGAGAGGATTAATAAAACTGACAAACCATTAAGTAGAATACAAAGAAAGAAAGAGAAAAGATGCAGATAAAATAAGAAGGGGACATCACCGTTGACCCCACAGAAATAAAAAATATAAGGGGATACTATGAAAAATTGTATGCCAGCAAGTTGGACAACTTAGATGAAATAGATGAATTTCTAGAAACACAGGAGTAACTGACAAAAGAAGAAATAGATGAGTTCAACAGACCAATCATAAGTAATGAGATTGAATCAGTTATCAAAAACCTCCCAAGCAAGAAAAGCACAGGATGAGAAGGATTCATAAATAAATTCTACCAATCATTCTGAAAAGAATTAATACCAATCCTTCTCGAACTCTTTCAAAAAATTGAAGAGGAAGAGACATTATCTAACTCATTCTATGATACCAACATCATCACAATACCAAAGCCACATAAAGATGCTACAAGAAAATTATAGACCAATCTCTCTAATGAACTTAGATGTAAAGATGCTCAACAAAATTGGCACAAACCCAATCCAACAACACGTCAAATGAATTATACACCATGATCAAGTGGGTTTTATCCCAGGTATGCAAAGAACATAAGAAAATCAATTAATGAACATAAGAAAATCAATTAATGAAATACACCACAGTAACTGATTGAAGGAGAAAAATTACATAATCTTCTCTATCAATGCAGAAAAGGCATTTGACATAATTCAGCATCCTTTCTTGATTATAAAAAGAAGTACTTCAAAAGATAGAAATAGAAGGAAAATTCCTCAACATGATAAAGGGCATATATGAAAAACCCACATCATACTCAAAGTTCAAAGGCTTTTCCTCTAAGATTGGAAAAAAACAAGGAAACCCACTGTCACCAGTTTTATTCAATACTGTGTTAGAAATTCTTGCCAGAGGACCTAGGCAAGAAAAAGAAATAAAGGGCACCCAAATTGGAAAGGAAGGTGTAAAACTTTCACTATTTATAGATGACATGGTCCTATATATAGAAAGTCCTGAAAAATCTACAACAAAGTTACTAGAGCTGATAAATGAGTTCGGGAAAGTGGCAGGATATAAAAATCAACACACAAAAATCAGTAGTGTTTCTTTACCTTAGTAATGAGCAATCTGAGGAGGAAATCAAGAAAAATTTCCATTTACAATAATAGCTAAAAGAATCAAATATCTAGGAATAAACTTAACTAAAGATGTAAAGGGCTTATACACAGAAAACTATACAACGTTGTTAAAAGAAATCAAAGAATACCTAAATAAATAGAAGGATATTCCATGCTCATGGATTGAAAGGTTAAATATAATTAATATGTCTAGCCTACCCAAATTGATTTACAGATTCAATGTAATCCCAATATAAATTCCAATACCATTTTTTATAGAATTGGAAAAGGCAATTAACAAATTTATTTGGAAGAGTAAGGGGCCCTGAATAGCCAAAAATGTTTTTAAAAAGAAAAATGACAAGGGAAGAATCACACTATCTGACTTTAAAGCATACCACAAAGCTGCAGTGGTCAAAATGCATAGTGTTGGCACAAGGATAGACATATTGACCAATGAAACCAAACTGAGAGTTCAGAAAGACACCCAAACATCTATGGTTAACTGATGTTTGACAAGGCCACCAAGTCCACTCAACTGGGACAGACTAGTCTTTTCAAAAAATGGTGCTGAGAGAACTGTATATCCTTATGCAAAAGAATGAAAGAGGACCCCTATTTCATGCTCTATACAAAAATTAAGTCAATATGGTTCAAAGACCTAAATATAAGAGCCAGGACCATAAATCTAGCAGATAATGTAGGGAAGCATCTATGAGATCTTGTGGTAGGCAAAGCGTTTCATAAATTTACATCCTCAGCATGAGCAATGAAAGAAAAAAATAAATAAATGGGACCTCCTCAAAATTAAAAACTTTTGCTTTATAAAGGAGTTTGTCAAGAAATTGAAAAGGTAGTCAACTCAATGGGAGAAAATATTTGGAAACCACATATCCAATAAGGGCCTAACATCCAGCATATATAAAGAAATCCTAAAACTCTATAATAAAAAGACAACCCATTTAAAAAATGGTCAAGACACTTCAACAGACATTTTTTCCAGAAGAAATACCAATGGCTAAAAAGCACATGAAAAGATGCTCAATATTACTAGCTATTAGGGAAATGCAAACAGGCCAATATGCCATGCCCTCAATCTTAATGCTTGTACTTATGAACCTTATTCCTGTAAAAATAAAACTTATCCTAATTATAATTAATGCCTAAGGGTCACCTCCTGAAAACTTCCAAGTTTCTCAAACGGGCCTCTCTCTAAGCCAAATTCAGCAAATAGAGTCACTACCTCTCCCCTGATATGGGGCATGACTCCCAGGGATGAGCTTTCCTGGCACTGAGGGATTATTACCAAGTGCTAACCAGTGAAGCATTTGGAAAAAAACCTTGACCAAAAGGGTGAAACATTAAATCAAAAAGAATTTTTATGGCTAAAAGATTTTAAAATGAGTCAAGAGGTCATTCTGGAGGTTACGCTTATGCAGACTTCAGGCAGATTTCACTAACTTCCAAAGTAAACAAAGCCTCAGACAAGAGTGTCCCCAAGGGCTCTAGGGAAGTCTGCACAAGATAGGCAAGACACACAGCCTCATGAAATCAACACCTCCTCAACAGGCCCTATTTGGAAATATAAGATAATCTATTTTTCCAATATAACATAGTTATACTCATTTAATAATTCCCTTACTCATGATTCTTCTCCTTTTATTTGAACCTACAATTTTCAATACATCCATTAAATATATCTCTCAGAGACTTACAACTTTGATATAAATATTAAATCTTTGGTGGTTGAACCCTAAATCCCAGCAGGTTTGCGGCCAACATCTATTGTCCAGTTCTTTGGGCTTGACCCAGAAAACTAACAAAACAATGATGATGGACAAGTCCCTTCCCAAAACAAGGGGTAGCTACAACTTCAAGCAAAACAATCACTCCCATCAGCCCCATAATATATAAGTCCTCTCTTAGTCTGAAGTAGTCAGAGGGATTCTTCAATCCCTCAAGATTGAAGAATGAACAAACATAAAGGGGGAATGTATCCACGGTCCAACGTAGATTTATTGTTATTAGAGCTATTATCTTGTGTTAATGGTAGAACTTGTAGCATTGATATAAAGATAGTGGTTTCAAGGGGTTCAGAGGAGAGGGGGAGGGATGAATTTGTGGAACACAGGGCATTTTTAGGGCAGTGAAATTGTTCTGTATAATACTGTAATGACAGATACATGACATTATACATTTGACAAAGTCTATAATACTGTACAGCACGAAGTGTAAATCATAATGTACACTATAGACTTTGGTCAGTATCAATACTTCAGTATTGGTACATCAAGTGTAACAAATGTACAACACTAATGTAAGATGCTAATAATAGGGGAAACTATGTGTGGGTTGGGGGGAAGAGTTATATGGGAATTCCCTATACTTTTGGTGTAATTTTTCTGTAAATCTAAAACTTCTCTGAAAACAAATTTTATTATTTCTAAAAAATATATTTCTCTAATTGCACAGGGACAAGGCAAGAATCTAGAGTCAAGGACTCCTAGCTCCTTATCTGGTTCTCTTCTACTAGTGCCCACCATGAAATTCTGGAAAGGGTGGAAATCACTGTTTATACTAAAAAAAATCCTTTTTGAATTCCAATTGGAATTTGATACTGTGGGTTTCTGCAATTCACCTTAGCTGAGGGGTAGTCATTTTTCATTTAGGGGCCAACAATTCTGTAGCTGAAAGCAGTCTGCACGTTCATGTGAAATGAAGGATGGGAAGTTCCCTGAAAAGGTTTGAAGGCTTAATTCAATTGATATTGGCACAAGAAACTCTAACACTCATCCAAATCCATTACTAAAGCTTCTCATGCCAGCAGATTTGCAAAACTGGATGTGGAATTGCATCAAATTCTTTCTGCTATGTGATTTAGGGTGAAGTGATACAGAGCTGCTTTCTTCACATGAGAGATGAAGGTTGTATTTCCTCAGTGCTGGTCTCCCTGCATGGATGACACTATAAGGAAAGACAAAAACGAAATATCTATTTCTTGGCTTACTCTTACAGTGCACATAGCAAGGCTTCCTGAGTCTTCACACTGGAATGGGATGCACACACATGGATCTAGGAAGTGTGCATTAGTGACTGGAAGATTCCATCTTTTTTCATTCCCATGGTCTTTGACCAGGAGTTGTTAGAGTGGGGGAAAATGGGATTAGTGGCCACTGCTTTCCAGAGCTAACTTTTTGTAATTTTGTGGCCCTTTTAAGCTAAATATTTTGGTCATACCTATTTTTGCTATATTTATACAAATATAACCTAATTTTGACTCACTCATTCCTTTTCTTAAAAGCTCTCCATAAGACCTAAGATCCTGAAGGAGGACTGACTACACAGTTTAAAGTCTTTTTAGACATTCCAGAAATAAGAAACATGGAAAATTTTCTATCAGGATAATTATGACTATAAGTAACAAAAACACCCTAACTGACTTAGTTAAGTAATAATTACCGTTTGTAACAAGAAATACAGAGAATGGATGGTTCTACCACATTGCACAGTCAGGATCTGGCCATGAACTCCTTTGTGTCTTAGATTCTCCTGTGGCTGGCTCCTGTCAGGGTTTGAGATGTTTATAACAGGTCAGCATGTCACATCAGGACACAAAAATGACCAGAAACAGAATATTGGGCCCACATTTTCCATGTATTGCTTTGAAGAAGAAAGAAAAATTTCAGAATAGATGTCCTTTTATAGCCATGTCTAGACCAATCACTGGCAAAAACCATTGGGACCTTCATGTTTGGCTTCAACCAGTTAGGTCCCACTCCTGGGGATGGGTTGGAGTCAGTTTCCTTCAAGTATATGGCTGTAGAGAAACGAAGATATCTGGAGGAAGGAAGAAGTTGGTGTGGTGGGAATTTTGGAGTTGAATGGATGTTGGACAGGTGACAAATAGCATTTGGTATAAGCTACCTCCAGGGCATTTTTTTTTTAACCCTTACAAATTCTAGCTTCATCACTCCTTAGCTAGATGATCTTAGGTAAATTACTTGATGTCTCTATGGTTCTCAGCTTCTTCATCAGAAAAATGGGAATAATAATATTACCTACACCCTAAGGTTGTTGGAAGAAAAATTTAACATATAATGCAATGCAGATATATATGTGAGAAAAAACTTGGGGCAGTACATGAGACACAGCAAACTCATATAAGCTTTAGTTCTTATCTTAGTTTGCCAGGGCTGCTATGACAAATGCATTATAATGGGTTGAATTACATAACAAGCATTTCTTTTGTGGCTAGAAGTTCAACATCAAGATGCCAGCAAGGCTGTGTGTCCTCCTGGAGTTGGTAGCATTCTGGTGATGGCAGTCCTCCATTGCTTGGTGATTTCAATCACCTCTCTGGCTGCTTCTGACTTGTCTTCTTTTGCTGCCTGTGCCTACATTTCCACTCTTTATAGGATCTCTAATCATATGGATTAAGACCCATTCTGATTCAATATGGTCATAACAACTAAAAATAACATCTTCAAAATATCCTGTTTATAAATGGGCTGACTCTCACAGGAACACAGATCAGGATTTGCACATCTCTTTCATGGGGGACATGATTCCATCCCCAAGAGCTATTATTACTGCTGTAAGATCCTGCTGTTCAACTATGACTAAAAGTAAATCGTAACAGTTCTGTAAAAAATAATGTGGGAAAAAGAGACTAGAGTTTAGTAACATGCAGATGGATAGAGAGGGGAGAAGTTAAAGATAAGATTCCACTGGCCCCTTATGTAATCGTATGGTATCATAGGACAAAAGAGAGCAGCATTTTAAATTGAAAACAGGATAAGTAATTATCTTTAATTCTTGCTCTAAGAAGGTAGTAATTAGAGTGGATCCCCACTCCTGGGTCAATATTCCCAGCTCACAAACTGATAGAACTCCCCAGCTTGATATTAATAGAATAAATAGAACAATATATCCCCAAATCCATGAGGAAGGCAAGAAGATGATGGGGGATCTAATTCCCATAATGATTGTCTTCAGAGACTGTAACTACAGGTAATTTTAATAAAAGTTCCCATTATCGGAATCTGTAAACCCCTAAGGTGTCTTTAAGGAAGAAAAAAAAGGACTTAGTGGCTCGATCCCATATTCCCTTAAAAATCTTGAAGCATGAAAATTCAAAATGATGGAAATAACTCTCTACTCAAATAACAGTTTAATCTGGGAGAAAGACATTATTTAAAACAGAAATTCCCAATGATGCCAAAATATGGAAACAACTACTTAGAATATGGAGCAACACAAAAGAGTAAGAAGAAAAGAAAGTGAACATTAGACATATTTCTCAAAGTTATAAAGATAAAGTATTCTCTGGAAAATTAGCCAGGGTCTTATATTTTAATTATTGGTAAAGAACAATGTTTAAAGGAAGGAGCTCAACATTTCTTCAGGGAAATATAGTTTTTATATTCATATATCAAGATGGTTATGCTAAATGTGTGTGCAACATAAAGAGTTGAAAATAACTGGATACTTCATCATATAATACACTGATATGAGACATTGATGACTCATGTTGAGAGGGAGATCACAAGCAGGGGACAAATTTGATTTTAAGGGCCAGCTGGATACATTATGACAGCTAAACTTTGAATCTCACAGGACAATGGGATAAGAAAAACTTTAAATGTCATCTAGTTCAACCATCAAATCCTTACGCAGAGAAGACTGTGAGATTTCTTGATGACAAGTGGTCTAGTTTATAGGTCACTCTGGCTCCCAGTTTGTAAGGCTTCCTGTGAAGGTCATTGTGAGATCCTGAGTGACAAAGGGAGGGAAAAATGAAATGAGAAAATGCTTCTGAGAAACACAATTGGGTATCTGTTAACTTTTCCATGGTTTGGATTAGGAATGCTTAACACAGAGTTAGCAAGCAGGCCTGAGCATTTATAACCTTGTGCACAGAAATTTTCAAGTAGCTTCCACTGAATCAAAGAATATATATAGTCAGTTTTATTTTTTCATTCTTTAAAAAATTGGTTTAACACCTGATTCTGAAAGCCTATTGAGCCTTGGTAAAAGCACCAAATCTATTTCCATTGTTAGTTCTCTTTCAATTTTATGTTAAAAGTACAGTTTCATTAGAGGAATTAGGTAGTTAATTCTTTTGGAAAGATTCAGCTGTCACTGAGTAACACAATCTTTTCCTGCCCTCCTCATCCAGGCTCGCAATGACTGGACTCCAGCTAACAGTGGCTATGGTTTACAGGACACTTTGGGCAACAGTGACAGCTGATAGAAGAGTAGTAACAGCTAAGGTGTCAAGCCATCCCTTCCCCAATTCCATTTGCTTGGGGAACGTGTTAACTTTAAACTCTGTAAGTGTCATATATGAGCAAGTATTAGTCAATGATATATATTTCTGTTCCTCCACATAGTCCATTTGAGGGAAAAATAATGTTTGGTTATGTTTTAAAACCGTGGGATTTATGCAATTTTAAGGTCAGTGGCACAAAATATCCTGGCAAAATAACCCAGTGCATGTATCATCTTGGTGATCAAGCAACATGAAAGAATTAAATCAATTTACAAATTTGTTCAACTCTATACCTGGAATAGTAGGTAATTTTTTTTTTCTTCAAAAAGCAATAGCAAGACACTAATTTGGTATCAGAAGTAAAAAAAAAAAAAAAATAGACTAGGTTCCCAATGTATATAGAACTATATTTTCTTTGAACTTACGTCACTTATCAACATTCCTTTTTGATCCTAGATGTGATTATGTGCACGGGAAGGGTTGCTTAAAATGGACAAATAATATGCAGAGCACCACCAAATTGAGTTAAGCACTGTGGGGAAGCACAGATGTATAGGACACGGTTCACACTTTCAAGGATCTTATTACCAGACTGGGAATTAAGTGTCATGGCAAAGTACCACCCAAACAGGTAACTCTTTTTATCTAAATAAAAATGATGACCTTTCCATTTCAGAGAGACAATAAGGTTTACCAGAATGATCACTGTCCTTGGAGTCCAATGCCTGGATCCACATCTAAACACTGACACTTACTAGCTAACTTCTCTGATTACTTTGCTCACCTATAAAGAAGTTGGACTAGATTACTTCTGAGCTCAAATATTCTGCAATTTATATTTTTAAAAATATGTGTTCCACTGCACATCCACTAGGAAGGCTATAACGCTGTTGGATATGGGGGATATGTGGGAAAGGGCACACCTGGGGCAGGTTTCTATGGGATATCTAAGTGTTCATCTTATCATAGTATGTTATATCAGTGAGTGGAGATACACACAATAAACAAGAAAATAACAAACTCCCATCCTGTGAAGTACTGCTATGTTCTCAATTAGAGGGACAAGAATCTTTTGGGAACATAGGCAGTACCTGATAAAAGAAACAGAAAAATATGTCAAGCCTTCAATATTATTTCAAGTAACTATGAATCTTGTTCTTCAAAAATTGAAACGTAGTGGTTACCATAGGTTCCGAGGGGAGGGAGAGGGAAGAATAGACTAGATGGAATGTAGGGCAATTTTAGGGCATTAGAATTGTCCAGCATGATCTTGCAATAACGGATACAGGCAACTTCAAGTTTCATCGAAACCTATAAAAGTGTACAATCCAAAATGTAAACCATAATGTAAACCATTGACCATGGTTAGTAGCAATGCTTTAATATTTGTATATCAATTGCAACAAGTGTACCATCCACATGTAAAATGTGGTTAATAAGGGAGAGTGGAAAGGGGGGAAGGCGTTGGGTATGTGTAAATCTCCTATATTCCCTTTGTGACTTTTTTGTATCCTAAAACTTCTTTGAAGAGAAAATGAAAAAAATAAGACACTGGGGGAATATATGGAAGAAAATGTTGTTGTATATACAGGACAACAGATCTTACAGTGATGAAAGACACAATGTCTTAAATTTTTTTTTTTTAAATTTTTTTCTTATTTCAAATTAAAGAAAAATTTTGTATTTTATTATTTTTTAAAATTATTATTTCATTTTAAAATTAATTTTATTTGATTATTTTGTTGTCTTCATTTTTAGAGAGGATTTGGATCACAGAAGGCTCACAACAGGAGCAGAGGAAGATCACTGGTGCAGGGTGGCAGTGATGGGGGGATGCACAGGAAGGGGTCACTTAGGGCATGCCTCTAAGTCATATGAATATGTTCAAGTGTTCATGGGGCATTGTCTCGGTGGATGGAGATCCACACAATAACTAAAAGAATATTGAATTCCCATCCTGGGGAGTTCTGCTACATTCTCTAATAGAACAGCAAGAGTCCCCTGAGTGCAAGGACAATGCCTCGTGAAAGAAGACAGACCATTACACCAAGCCCTTGATATTGATGATTGTACTTAGTTAACTTTTCTTGTAAATTTCTTGTGAAACTTAGGCTAGTATTATATACTGCCTAAGAGTTACCTCCTGAAAGCCTCCTTGTTACTCAAATGTGGCCTGTCTCTAAGCCAAACTCAGCATATGAACACACTACTTTCCCCCTCCCACCCCCCCACCCCCCATCCCTGGCATGGGACATGACTCCCGGGGATAAGCCTCCCTGGCACTGAGGGATTATTACCAAGTGCCAACTAGCAATGCAACTGGAAAAATACCTTAATCAAAAGGAGGAAATGGTAAATACAAATGAATTTTTATGGCTAAGAAACTTCAAAGTGAGTCAGGAGGTCATTCCAGAGGTTATGCTTATGCAAATCTCAGCAGGATATCATTGACTACCACAGCAAACAGTGCCTCAAATAGCAGGGCTCCTGAGGACTCTAGAGACATCTAGAAACTAAAAACAAGGCAGTCAGCTCAGGAAGTTGGCACCCTCTCAGTGGGCCTTACTTTGGAATTTATGCTTCTTGGTGTAACAATAGTTATACTCATTTATAGGTTCTCTACACCTGGCTCTTCTGCCCCTTTTATCTGAACCTATAATTAGCACTATACTTGAACTATATATGCCCCAGAGACTTAAACCATTGATCTGTCCATGTGCCAGTTGAGCCCTGAATTTCAGCAGAGTTGCAACACCTACTCTCCAGTTCATTGGACTCACCCAGGACAACTAACAAGGAGATGATGATGGACAATGCCCATCCCAAGGAACAGAGAGCGTCTACAACTGCAGGCAAGATAGTTCCATCCATCTGCCCCATGGAATCTAAGCTCCCTCTCAATTAGAAGCAGAGTGAGCATTACCAACCCCAAATCCTCAGGATTGGGGAATGAACAATGGACTAAAGTAAACATTATTATTCTATTACAGACTTATTATTATTCTAGCAATGGAAAAACTCTTATCATTGATTTAAAGGCAGTGGCCACCAGAGGTTCTGAGGGATGGGAGAGAGAGGAATAGAAGTAATATGGGGGCATTTTTGGGACATTGGAGTTGTTCTGCATGACGTTCTGTAGTGACGGATACAGGCCATTGTATATTTTGTCATAACCTACAAAATTGTGCAGGACTGAGTATAAACTATAATGTAAACTGTAATCTGTAGTTAATAGCAATGCTTCAATATGGGTTCATCAATTGTAACAAATGTACCACACTAATGAAGAATGTTGTTAATGTAGGAAAGTATGGGATGGGGAAAGAGTGGGGTATATGGGAATCCCTTGTATTTTTTATGTAACATTTATGTAATCTAAAGTTTCTTTAAAAATAAAAAAACTAATTAAAAAAAAAGTCAGGTAATCATAAGTGTTGCCAAGTATGTGGAAAAATTGCAACTCTCATCCATTCCTGCTGGGAATGTAAAATGGTGCAATGTCTTTGGAAAAGCAGTTTAACAGTTCTTCAAATGGTTAAACATAGTTCTTCATATGACCCAGGAATTCTACCCCCAGGCCTAAACCCAAGAGAAATGAAAACATATGTCAGTGTACAAACTTGTGCATGGATATTTATAATACCACAACTCAAAATAGCCAAAAGATGAATACAGCCCAAATATCCATTAACTGATGAGTGTATAAAGAAAATGTGGCATTTCCATACAATGGAATATTATTCAGCCATTAAAAGCAATGAAGTACTGATACAATCTTCACAATATGGAAAGTGAAAGAATCCAGACACAAAAGACTGCACCTTATATGATTTCATTCATATGTAACGTCAAGAATAGGGAACTGATAGCTAAAGGGGGTGGGTTTCTTTTTGAGGTAATAAAAAATATTCTAAAATCAACTGCTATGATAGTTGCACATATATGTGAATGTACTAAAAACCATTGAATTATACACTTTAAATAGATGAATTGTACGGTATGTGAACTGCATCTCAAAAAAGCTGTTAAAATTTGTGTTATATTTATATATTGGTTTACAATGCAGTTGATAGGTCAAACTAGTAAATTATAAAAATTATAACCCAAGATTTAAGATAATTTAGGTTGACAAAAGAATTTCCATGCCCTAAAAGTATTTTAACAATGATTTGGAATAAAAACACCTTTGCTATCCATTGTACTTAGGATTTTACAAATAAGTACAATTATCATTATTTTAAATAAGGCAGACTGAACTTCTCTATGGTGCTGCAATTTACACATGAGGTGTCTGCTTTTTGGTTTAACCTACTTACTTCTGCCAACCCCCAGGTGGTTTTAATCAAAGGCAAGGTTATCTTGCCATCTTTGATTTGGGGCAACCAGCCATCACAAAACTATTGCTGGTAATAAGCGTTAGAAGGAGAGGCCTGCAAACAGCTCCAGAATGATAAATAAGGATATCGTTTTCCAAAGAGGAACCAGGAGGAATTTAATTTAAAATAAACCACTATGAGGTTTCTTACAGTGTTATCATCACCTGCCTTTCAAAATAAGGGTAGTCATTACATGTGAAGGCAATTGTTCATCTGGGTATCTCATCTACGTGACTGACTAATCTCCTCAGGTGTAATGCTTTTCAAGGGGATAATCAATGGTTTTAAGGTACTTTTTAAGACTAACAGAATAATTTGGTCAAATGGCATATGTTATATAACTTGCCCTCCCTTGCCTTCCCCCATCATAGACACACATGCTCAGGAGTTTCACAGGGAACTGCCTGGACATTCCAGTTTTCCCACCTGCCTGGAAAGTTGAGCAAGTTACTTGAAATTTTCAAGTCTCATCTTCCTCCTCTTTTGAATGAGTTTTAACAGCTACTCACTGACTTAATGTGAGGTACAAGAGTGTTAATATGCTTAAGGAACCTCTTGTGGCGACCAGAACAAAACAGTCACCAAATAAGTGGTGGTTACCATTATCCTAACCTACAAGAGGAGTCCATGCCCTAGAGGTCTGAAGAGACAATTTGGAACCCTGTCTTGCATGTTTCTGTTCTTTGTAATATACAAAAAATGCCTGCATTCCTAAAACACTAGGGGCAAGCAAAATTCCCTCTCAGCATAAAAATCTACATTTTATTATTTTGTTTCATTATAAAACTGGAAAAGTATTCTTCTGGGGTGGGGGGTGGAGGATGGGGATCAGCAACTGTCACCCATTGCGCCTCTGGCAGAACAATTCCATCTGGTAGGTCACAGCTGTGATATTTGGGTGAGTTACTTGTTGACCTCATTAGATAGACTGAAGGAAAAGCATGAGGTGGTGGGAGCAGGGATCTCCTGTGGGTGGTGTTGAGACAGGTTGTTGCAGAGGAAGAACAGGAAGGAACAAGGAGATAGGAACCAGAGCCTTATAAAAGGCCAGCAATCCAAGCTCACTATGGCCAGCATGGTAAGGCAGGGACTATGGAATAGGGCTGTTCTGGGTAGAGAAAATGAGGAAGAGAATGAAGTTTCCATGAGTTACTCTATACATACCCAACAGATATTCAGCTAGAATGCCCAGCCATCTGGTTTTTCTACAAATAAGGGATTTCCCAGAATGCAGGACTTTCAGTCCTAAAACTGAGAGAGTCCCAGTCCTAAAACTTGGAAAATCAGGCTCATTGATGGTAAAGAGCAAAGGAGACAGTGGCACTGGCACTTTATGATAAAAATAAAATTCATAACTGCTGGAATATGTGTAGCATAGTCCCAAACTGGAATTTATTTTCAGGATACCAAGAATTGGTGCTATATAAATTGAAAAAAAATTTCTGAAAATATTTTCTAACTATAGTAGTTATTACCTGACTTTTTAAAAACTAACTTGTGAGTAAGAAAATGAGAATATTGTAATAAAAAGCAGACAAAAAGATTGCTAAATAACAAATCTGGTTAGTAGCTAATAGCTTCATGTCACCTCTTATAATTAGTTTTCAGTGCTCTTAATTTGTATATGTGTTAACATCTCTCAAGTTTTGAATTTTTCTTAGCTTTTTAAAAAATAATGCAGCAATTGAAAACTTTCTTACTTTTTTAATCAATGAAACATTGACTTTGATTTTCAGAAGAAGAACAATATCTCATATGTTCATTTGCAATCAAAATATGTGATGTTAATTGGAGATTTATTTACACTTTTCAAAGACTGATGCTAATTCTAAAGTATGTATGCTATCAAGTCTCTGAAGCACATAGCAATGAGACAGCTAATTAATAACGTGTATTTTGTAGCACAGTAAATTTTTATGCCAAATTTTAAATTGTGGGATTTGATTAGATATTAATCTGAATCCCTTCTTGTTAAACAAAAATACAGACATCAAATATACAACTCTGTTGCACACAGCAATGAGGCAGCTAATAATGTGCTTTTGGAAGCACATTAAGCCTTTATGCCAAATTTTAAATTGTAGGATTTGATTAGATATTTATCTGAACTCTTTTTTGCTAAACAGAAATAAATGCATCAAGTACACATGGTTTTCAAGATGTAGAAGGCTAGATAGAAGTTAAAGAAATAAATCTCTTGAAAACAAGTTATTAAAGTGAAAGAAAACCTGGCATTGTCCAATGACCCATCTATTGGAACTAACAATTTGTGGTGAGTCCCACAGGTTACATGCATCTTAAATCAGATCATAAATACTCAGCCCTTAGCACAGTGCCTGCACAGTGTGAACTCTCAATAAATATGATGATGATAATTTAGCCACTTTTCTCAATTAACCAGCCTGTGGATCCCTGGTACTCCTAGTTTATCTTCCTTATTACTATTCATTGCATCATCTTTTAACAAATGGATCAAAAATGGAAACAGCAGAAGGGAGAGAAAGCAAAACTAAAAGTCTTTGAATTGTATTAATTATTAGCAATCCCTTTTAAAGGCAGAGAGGGGATTAGAGTGACCTAACTGGTTAAAATCATGACTAAAAGCCTTTTTTTATGACCCTAGCAAGGCCAATCTTTATTCCTTTTGCACTGTTTAATCAAGAACTGGATGCAGTGGAACTTCTGGTATTGAGAAATGTTGAGAAATGCAAAAGGTGCGCCTGTGGTTTTCTGCTTCACTTGGTTGTCAGGAGAATTGCAATAAAATAACCATTTAAAATCAAGAAATGGAGCAGTAGGGCCTACTCTGAAGAACACAGTACATTCAATGTTTCTGAATGTCATGGGTCATAGGAACAGCTACCCAAGGGGCTCCCATCCTGAAAACTAGAAAATTATAGGCAAAAAAAAAAAAAAAAAAAGGAACTAGAAAAATAAAAGGACTAGCACCATTTATCCTCCTACGATAGCTAGCCTACCTAAAACAGACTTTCTTTTGTTGTTCTTAATCAGTGCTTCTCAAACTGGAAAGCATATACAAATCACCTGAGGATCATTTCAAAATATACATTCTAATTCTGTAAGTCTGGGTTGTAGCCTGAATTTCTAAGAAGCTCCCGGGAAATACCCATGCTCCTAATTCGAGGACCACACTTATGGTAGCAAGGCTCTAAGTTATTTCTATTTTAAGGTTCCTTTATGCTTATGTGACTGTACATTCTGTATTTTTCAGAACAGCCTCAATTTCAGTGATAGTTTATTAATTTCATCAAAACCAATTTGTTAACTAAATTGATTTAATTTTTATGCTTTTGGGAGATTGTTCATATAAAAGATTTCCGTTATCAGAAAATATCATGTCAAACTAGGTATCTTGGCTTGGGGTGTAGAAAATCGACTGGCCACAATGACCTGGCAAAGTTTCCACCTTTTTCTGAGGGTAGCCTTCCCATCTTCCTCTGGCAGCCCTTTTTGTATCTGTATAACAACCTGACTACAACAAAGTAACCATTATTTTCCCCCAATCAAGGCAAAAATAAATCACCATAAAGAAAGAACTGCTGGGATAGGCAGGAGGCATATAGGAATTACAACTGGGAACAAAGGAGAATTTTGACTTAGGAAACTTTCTTGATGGCTTTCATTCATGGCTTCCTTCTCTACCAAAAAAATAAATGGAAGAAAATCATTTTCTCTGGTCTCTAGTCTCCAAGCTCTAAATCATGGTCTCATGCATTAATAGAAGTATACTGTGCTCAGGAGACCAGAGTTGTTTTCGTGTTCTGTCACTTACTAGCTGTTTGACATTGGGCGAGATAATTCTCTTTCTGAGCCTCTGCTTTCTTATTTTTTGATGGGATGATGGGGTTAGGAAGGCAACTAAATGCTCCAGAAGCTCTTCTGCAGCTTTAAAAAGAAAGTATGAATATAAGGGCAACAAGTTTAACCTTTTAAAAAATTGCTAAGGACTTGATATGTTGGGAACCCAGAGCTTAGTTTGATTATGATAATTAACCAAGCAGTTCATAATAAATTGTTTTATGTGACCCATAGCTGGTCCTTGAAAGCTTCACGGCCCCCAAAGATGATCAAAAACCAAGATTTTCCAGTTGAAATATGGATCCCTGATAATATCTTAAGAGTTGCAATATTAGGGTTAAAACTTATGCCGAATGGTACTTTTGGAAACTCACCTTAGAAAAGTTCATCGCAATAATGAAAATAAACTTTTTTAGTATTATGATTAAAGTCTCATTTCTTAAACCATAAGTCACTAAGATAGGAATGTAAAAATAAAATAATATTCACCACCTAACTAAAAGAAAAGAAAAGAAGTTACATGGGCATATTTGTTATTCTGATATCTTCAGGACCTGAATAACTGTTCAAAAGAAAAATAAGTATCATTGATGAGTTCTAGAAAGGCTATAACAGATGATAAAATCCTTGGTACCTAAACTGGAGCAGAAGTCCTATATAACAGAATCTCTCTAGCATTTGAACCCATCCATTGAACTCATAATTTTTTTGACAGTGTATCAAAATTTTCTAAAAATTCAAACTCTGGGCAGTAACATACAGCATATTACTAGGCAAAATGTGAAAATTAAACATTTACAAACTATTTCTAAAAGCCCTTTTGTTAGAGTTTATTCAGTGTATATCAAAGAGAAGAAATATTGATATGAAATAACCCAGTGAGCCCCCAAAATACTTGGATCTGTTAACTATGTGGTCATATTCGAACATCACCCAGATGATAAACCACAACCCTGCACAAATGCGGTATTTTCCCCACCCCCTCCCTTCAGCATTCATGGATTCAGATTGAAGATTTCAGGCAGCAATCATTTTAAAATAAATGTATCAGGGCCATGCCCCAATCAAGAGGATAGAGTGGGAAGCTTCAGGGCTTCTTCCCACTACGAAAGCTTTGAACAACCAGGAAGAACTGACAGAAACATCTTTCTCAAAGCTCTAGAAAACATTTAAAGGATTGCAGAAAAAGGGTAAGCACTGAGTCAAGATAAAGGCCACTTAGAAGCAGTAGGATATCTTGGGGCCCTGGCATGTCCCTTCCTCATCCCTACCCTGCTTTGGCACAGAGCCAGGCTGCAGTAACAGTGCAGGTTCCTGGTCTCGATTCCAGAGGTAGCAAAATAACCCTTGTGTACGTATGGGGAGCTTTGTATGTCTGGCCAATCTGTCTGGTGATGGCCTGAGTCACTGTCTCAGAACCTTCCCTGTGTACAGAAGGTGGGTCACAGAGCTCTCCTACAGAATACCGTGGGAGAGGAGTCAAGGGACTGCCTGGGGGAAAGATTGCTGGCTACAGGATATACAGTGCAGTGTCCACAATCAGGAAGAAACTGTTTCCTGAGGAAGAGAGGACATTTGTATCTGTGTAAATGGGGGAATTCCTGGGTCCCAACAAGGCAGAGGAAATGGGGAATTAATGTAAAATGAGTATATGGTTTCTGTTTTGGGTGAAGAGAAAGTTCTAGAAATGATTGTTGGCAAAGGTACTGCAACACTGCGAATGTGATTAATTTCACTGAATGGTATGCTTGGGAGGGGTTGGGATAGGGAGATTTATGTTGTATACATGTTTACACAGTTGAAAAAAGAAAGACAAACCAAATAGATAATGATAATGAAATGTAATACACAATCCTGGATGGGATCCAACAAAGGAGAAGGAGAGGCTCAAAGGGACATTATTGGGACAAAAGAGAAAATTGGAATACAGACTATGAGATTTATATCAATGTTAAAGTTCCTGAACTTGATAACTGGACTTGTACTTCAGTGATTACATAAAGGAATATCTTTGTTAGGAAATATACATGGAATATTGTATGTTCAAAGAGTATATGTGGGGGTGGATGTGGCTCAAATGGCTGGGCATCTGTTTCCCATATGGAGGGACCTGGGTTTGATCCCCAGGACCTTCTGGTAAAATAAATAAAAATATAGAAGGTACATGGGTGTGTTGTCAGGTCCCACAAGCGGGTGAGCTCCCAGGCCCCACGAGCAGGTGAGCCGCCAGGCCTCGCCAAACCATGCAGCAAGATGATGATGTAACAGGAGAGAGATGCAGGGGAGAGCCAAGACAAGACATGCCGAAAAAACAGGAACTGAGGTGGCGCAGGTGGCAGAACTCCTCTCTCCCACATCGGAGGTTCCCAGGATCGAATCCCAGTGAAGACAGGAGGAGAAGGATGAGAGGAGAGGGCAGAAAACAGACACAGAGAATTGCCTAACGAGTGGGCACAAAACTGCAAAAACGGAGGGGGGCGGGGGGGGGAGTTTAAAATGGATAACAAAAAGTAAACAAATCTTTAAAATAAAAGAAAAAGTATATGTGCAACCTGTTCTCAAATGTTCAGAAAACAGATAGATTGGTAGGTAGGTAGGTAGCTTGCTAGTTAGATATGGCAAAATGTTAAAATTGGTGGATCTGAGTATCTGGACAGGTGGGAGTATGTTGGAGTTCTTTGTATGGGGTTTGTATAATTTTCCAACTGTCCCGTGAACTTGAAATTATTTCAAAATAAAAGTAAAAAAAAAGTGTGTCAGGACCTGTCACTGTAGCTTTCCCACAGCACCATGAAATGGGTCTCTAGGTGTCTGGTTATAGGTTAAATACTTCATTCCAGGGAGCAATTAAAAGCTGTTTTAACTTTTAAGTATTTGAAATGTAAAAGAAAATCAAAGATATGAAACTTGCTTGGTGTTTCCATTGCCTTTTTTCTAACACTGATTTCTAGATGAAAATTGCTGAAATCAGTGTTGTTTTCAAAAGTCCTAATTAGAAGGCTGTCCTTAACAGCTGCATCTGCTAGACACCAAGCAGTATATGGTGAAGGAAGTAAGCACAATAAGTGAGCAATGAAACTGCTGTCTTTATGAAGAAATAGCTTTCAGTCAAGTACCCCTACATATATTCTATATTTGAGAAAGGAATTTTCCAATCAAAACCACATGTATTAAAACAAAACAAAACAAATAAAAAACCCATGGATTGTGCTCAATGGACTATAGGTAATTTATCACTCTGTTTTATATCTACTAAGCTCTTTTTATCCTTAAGCTCAGTTCACAGGTAAGAAAGAAAATATCCTACATTAAAATATATGGAGATATTGAGATATTTGTTTTGGGTAGACTCTCTTTTTGTAGGCTCTTCTGTGGAGACTAAATGCATTCTACCAACACTAACTTTTCTCATAAATTTTTTTAGTCACCTAGCTTTCTAAAATCAGCCTATGCACAATCTTTTTCATACAAAGTCATACACTTAATCTTAGCAGGAAAATAATATTACTAGATAGAAGGAACAAATTTAATTATTCTTTTACTATCCGTGAATTAATAATAGAAGCATTATTTTTCTCATTGTATTTCCAATTAATGAAGTCTGACAACCCTTTCTGAAAACAAATTCTAGTAAGTCAGAACCATGATGACAGTATGGAGAATTAAAAATATTTTCAATATTTAAGAAGTTCTCATTCAAAAAGACTGCCATTGTTGAAATTTGAGATTGTCATAACTGCTCATGTGTGGTCTTTAAAGAAATATATTTGTGAAATATAATAATTCATTTGAGTTTTTTGTGTGTTGCCATGCATATTGTGAGTTTTGCTTTTTTGTGGATCCCAGAAAGGATCATGTTCTTGAAGCCAATCCATTCCTTTGGGTATGGGACACTTTGATTGGACCAGATTCAGTTGGGCGGCCTTTGAATGGATTACTTCAGTGAAGTGTGACCCAGGGTGAGTCCTGGTCCTCTTGCTGGACTCCTTTATAAATGGGAGAAAGTAAAAACCACAAACACACAGAAAAAAAGTGGCAGAAACAGAGAAACCCAGAGAGGCTGAGAGAAATCCCGGAGGCTGGAATCAGCAGAGCACAGAGGCATGGAAAGAAGCTCAGAGGCTAAAAGAGACAAGGCAGAAGGAGAGGGGAGAGATGAGCCATATACTTGATCACCCACAGCTGAGCTCAAGGAGAAAGTAAGAGTGGAGGGGAAGACAGAGAACCAGACCAGAGAGTCACCACTGTTTCTTGCCACATGGCAGGAGTCCAGGATCACCAGCAGCTGAACTTCAGTGAGTCAGCCTCTCTGATGATACCTTGATTTGGACATTTTCACAGTTTCAGAACTGTAAGCTTTTAATCTAACAAATTCCCACTATAAAAGCTGCCCCATTTCTCGTATATTGCTCCCCGCAGCATTTAGTACATTAAAACACATATATAATTCTCTCCTTGCTACATTGACTTTCTGCTACCCAAAATTTTATGAGTAAAACTCTTTCTTAACCCAAAACCTATCTACTTCACTGCTCCCCACCATACTCCCAATGTCATTGTACAGTACTTAATAACATCCCTAAAATGAAAATGAGGGCTTGGAAGATTCTGAAGTACTTTTTGAAATATCAAGAAATTAATTAACATAGATTATCTGATGCAGTTAGATTAACTCTCAGTTGGCTAAAATATTTAAGGAAACAGAACACCTACATCTCAATCATTTCCATAGATTTTACCTTGTAGGTAGCTGATACCTAGAAAATGTGAGGAAAATTCAGGAGATACCTAAAATCAAGTGGGAAGATAACAATTGGAGATTCTCTCAAGTCTTTGCATAGGATTGATTAATTCAGACAATTGCATATTGTTGAATATTTTAAATAAGAATTAGAAGACCTAAAAGTTAAAAACTACAGATAGAAGGGATCTAGAGAACATCAAGACCAATCCCTCATTTTATAGATGAGGAAACCAAAGCCCAGAGGGTAAGTGATTTTACTGGCAACAATATCCAAATAGGATTTCCCATTCAATGTATTTTCCATAACAGATTAATAAAAAATAGACAAGATGAAGGCTAAGGGCCTGGGACTCATATAGCAGTGGAAAGGGATGAAGGCTTTTAGTATTTACAGAGTCTTTTACTAGGTTCCAAGCATTGCACTGGACACTTTCATATGTTTATCGAATTTAATCTCATAGCACCCCTACAAGGAAGGCACTATTCTCTGTTTAAAGAGAGGTCATCCTGACCGCAAGGCCTATGCATTTCCACTGGCCCCAGTCACAGACTGGCCCTATTACCCTGACCATTAGACAACTTAAAACTGGTCTATTAACTCACTCATTCAACAAAGAGTTATTGAGCCTGCTCTTTGTGGCAAACCCTAAGCTGGGAGTTGGGTGCGAAGTGATAAACAGAGGAGGTTCAACCCCTGCCTTCAAGAAGCCAACAGAATGGCCAGCTCCACTATTTCATATACCAACCATGTCTCCTTCACTCTGTCAGACTCTTTCAATAAAATCATTTGAAAGTATAATATCAGCCTTTCATATTCTACTTCTTTGAAAAGGTTGTTATAGCAGCTGGCAAACACTTTTTCCACAGTGGTTTTTTACAGTCTGGAAACACCAAATTTCAGATGTACTTCAGGATTAAAAATGTGCTTAAATGTTTATATTTTCAAGGGTCTGTTAAATTCAAATACACTCGAGTTTAAGTATAGTGCAAATATTTTGTTTTAATTTAGGTTTATTTCAGACTGTGTTCAAAGGAGATCAATAGGAATCATATTATATTGAAGTGCCAATATAATGCCTAACACTCCAATTCTAAAAATGTAAACCATTCTTATATCTTATTTAGCATATGTTCTATAAATAAAATAAAAGCTGTCTTAAAAGAATGAATAGTCTTGTTATATGGATTTTTCCAGGCATTTTATGAATATTCACTGTCCAGCTCACATACATAACAGGGTTTTATGTTTGAAAACAGTGCTAATCATTCTATCACCAATCAGGCATGTATACGCACAGCTCAGATAAGAATGATGCATGTCTGAGAGGCCTGTCTACACTGCCTAGATGAGATTGGCTCTTGATTTGCAGCCACAGCTGCTAATGGCAAAGCATACAGCTATTTTCAACCACTCCACTTAGATCCACATTCTTCTCTGCTCTGATGCTTTAAAAAGCACCAGGATGCTTGCCTGCTGCCACTGTGCTCTGGCAGGTCATCATTCTACAGACTGAATTTAATTTGAGCTTAGGCATGTCATCACACGTTTGTGGGAGAGTCATCTAAAATCTTCAGAAACTCAATGACTGTGTTCTTGAAGCACACATGCAGGATGTCATGCAAAAGATTATAGATCAATTTGAAGAGTTAACACACCATCCCAGAGTGATGATAAATCCCAAGAAGATATCCACCTGCACATAACAAAGCTTTTCCACGGTTTTGCAGAGATGAAATGTGCCACCCATTAACAATCTATCCCATGATGCACTGACAAGGAAGCATAGTGATACTTCAGTTCACAAATCCCCTGGGATTAAAAAAAAATAAACCCAAAAACCATGATTTGGGGAAAGTTGGTCTGGGTAGGTATAAGTTCCTGATTTCCCAATGTTCCTATGGAAGCAGAGCAAGCTCAAGCATTTCTTCTGTATAACCTTCCCTTACTGTCCAAAAAGTGTTAATCCCTTCCTCTTTATACTTTTTACTAGCTCTTAAACATGTTCCTACCATTGTACTAGTTTATATTTGATCTCTCTATACTAGACTCTAATATCTTTGTGGGCAGTGTATGTATGTATGTATGTATGTATGATTTTATTTATTGGATCTCTAACACATTGCATGGTGCCTGGCATGAAATTTTTGTTGATTAAATATGGATGAATGAGTGGATAGATAGACGGTTGGATTTATAGAAAGGAGGAAACAATGCCTCAGACTCAGGTGCAGGTTGTTTGAGGTGGGCTGGGCATAGGCCTGCTGAGCTACAGCCAGCTTACTCACTGCTCCCATAGTTGAGTCAACTGGGAAAGAAAAAAGGGAAGTAATGTCTAAGTGATAGTTATATGATATCTATGCCACTCTACTGAAAGGAAAAGGAGCATCCCCATTTTAACCAAATGCCTGGAGACGAAAGCATCTTGGTATGAAGTAAAAAGAGGAAAAGATCCAGTGAAGTGAGTAAACAAGGGAAAGAATAGGTGCTTTGAAATTTGACACCCTTGGGAAACAACTAGAATTCAGTCAATTACTAGTTACCTGTGTAATCTGGGGTAAGTTGTTCAGCCTCACTGAGTCCCAGGTTCTTCATTTATAAATTGGGAATCATATCAACCTTGCAGGGTGGTTTGAAGAACTCAAAACAGTATATGTAGAATACCTGGCACATAAAGGCACTCAGTATTTATACTAACATGCTTATGCCTCATTAGTTCTTTTTTTAAACTTTTTTGAGGTCCAGAACCCAGGATCTTGTACGTGGAAAGCTGGCGCTTAACCACTGAGCCACATTGGCTCCCCTGAGTTATTTTCTGTTTGTTTGCTTGTTTTTTGTTGTTCTTGTTTGTTTTTAGGAGGTACCGGGGACCAAACCCGTGACCTCCCATGTGGGAAGCAGGTGCTCAACTGCTTGAGCCATGTCCACTCCCCATCATTATTTCTTATTGTGAAATGAAGTCTTTGGCATTAACATTATTGGAAAGCATTCTCTTGGTTTATTGAGATTTAACTGTAGAAAAATAAATTAATTTCTTTGAAATTAGATAAGTATTTGCTGGGCACCTACCATTAAGGCACAAGGCTGTGTGAAGACAACCTATATATGTTTTGAAAATCATCAGATAAAGTGAAATGGCCACAAAAATGTGAAGGTTTGTACGTGGAAGGCTGAGCTATGCAGCTTCCAAGTAAGAAAGCTTGGGGGACCAAGGCATTCACTGGATGAATGAATGAAAGAATGATTTGCTCATAGTCACCATGGATTTAAAAGAATAATATTCAGGTATTACACTCATATTAATCTACAATTAGAAGGCCAAATGTGGACTCAGCATGTCTCTCAGTTGATTATTACAGCATGAATCCTAGAACTAGGTTCTTAAGATATTAATCTTTTCTTTCTTCAGCAAAAGTAAAATTGGTTGCAAGCTTAAATGAGAGACCTAAGGGAAGTGTGCCCGATGAATCACCCTGGATGACACTGAGCAATATGCCAGAGCCCTACATCCCAAACCCAACCAACCAGTTGCTTCCCTACTTGACCTACATTAATATGAATATAAAAACAAGTTAAATTGTTGGATGCTAAAGAGGAACAATATTAAAGAATAAAACCTAAGAAAGTCAAGGTTTTAGCTATTAAATTCTTTTTGAAAAGAGATCATATAAAATTCCATTCTTAATTAATTGAATTAAGTCATTCTTAAGGGAGAACCATTAAACTAAATAATGAAATTAGTTGTCTCAAGTAATTTTTATCAGAGGCTATATACATAATAAATATATAAATTGGTAACGTATACAACATGCAGTTTGATATGAATCAATTAGGGTGGATTGTACAGCCTGTCATCCAAGTGGCTTTTGCACTGACTTTTGAGACTAAAGGAGATTGGCCTCAATACAAAATGAAACTTGTTACTACAGGAGGAATGCAACTGCGATTCCAAAGAAGAGTGGTTCAGATGATTCCCAGTAATTCATGGGAGAAAATAGAACAGGGAATATATGATAGTATAGGCATACAATTGAAGAGGATGGAACAGTGTACCTTTCAAAAAGGAATTCTTTAAAAATCCCCAAGCTGAGGGGGAAGCACCTTTGACAACATGTGAAGATTAAAAGAACCTTGTAGAAATCGGGTTTGATAAAAGCTGTGGCTGAAGAGGCAGCCATATTTAATTTGGGAAATGGGAAGCCAGTGAAGGGCATTAAGGAAAAGGCACCATAATCAGATTTGAATTTTAAGAGATTTACACTGATTTTAGTGTGGAAAATATAGTAGAGTAAAGCAGGACTGGGGTGATTAGTCACAGTGACTTCATTTTCTTTTTGGCAAGGTTACAAACTTGCTAGATCAGGGAAATCCAGTAGACAAATTGATTTTAGATTTCATCATGGCACATTATGAGCAATCTTGTCAACAAGTTCTAGAAATATGGACTGGATGATAGTACAAGTAAGCTGGTTAATAACTAAGCTCCGACCTACCTTTCCAGTCCTTTCTTTCTAGGCTCCTCTACACCTCCTTGTGCTCTAGTCATTAAATTCCTTGATCCATCTACACACCCTATGCATCCCTACCTCATTGTCTTTGTTCACAATGTTCTCTCTGGAGTGACATCCTTTCATCTCTTAACTACTGAAACTTTTGCCCATTGTTCAGTGGGCCACCTCCCTCATCTCCATCAATCTTTTATATGTGTCTTATGATACTTTCCTTACTCTATCTTGCATTACAGTGGTTTGAATAATTATCTAATACCTGCTTACCATATTTTAATGTACTTGAGGGTGAGGACTTTTTCTTATTCCTCAGAGTAATAATAATGGTGCTTATAATATTAATCCCTACAATGTCTGTAGTTGTTTTGTCAGACGTGGTAGAAAATGCTTTGAATACTTCCTTGTCTTATTTACTTCCTAGAAGCAGTTCAAAATACTAGCTAAAAGCAAAAACAGAGCAGTTGCCCAGTTTTTGCCCGGACCCAGGTTAAATCTTGGCTGTTAACAACTATTGTCTGTGTGTCAAGTTATTTAACTTCTCGGAGCCTAAGTTTCCTCGTCTATAAACTCTCAAGATTGTTTTGATGATTGAGGGAATTTTTGGTATAAAAGGCACTCAGTGCAGTGTTTAAAACATAGGAAGTAGTCAATATATAAATAGTCTTTATGAAATTGCTGCTAAACCCATTACACAGGTACTAGGTAGACACAAAGTTCATATGGACCCCTCTCAGGGAGTATATAATTTAGTGGAGACCAAAATCTGCCAATGCTCTTTAATTTCATGCATACTCATTCTAAATGTAGGGGGAAAACGTGAAAATGACAAACAAACACTATAAACATTTGCATTCATATTGCTATTTTAGGGTAGGCTACATTAAAGTTAAATCATTTTTCCAACCTGGCACATTTAGATTACCTCCCTGTAGCACATTCTTATTTTACACAAGACATTGTAAATTACCCATAAAACACTTTATAAATGATGGAGGGAAAATCTCCTGGGAACATATCAAGAAAGAAAGGAAAGAATGGTGTTGAGACTGTTTGAAAGCTTTTTAATAGCATTTTCAACTATTCTTTTCAGCTGTTTATTTCCTGCTTTTCAAATAAGACAAATAGGATAAAGGGGAGATCCACCAAATCTTGGCAACAACACCTCACTACCATCTATTCCGGAGGAGGGAAGTAAAGGCCGAGGAACCTAAGATTTCATCTGCAGCAGGATCTGATATCCCTGATTTACTGGGGAATTTCTCTTTGCCCTACATATCCTCTCCACCCTTCTCCACCTGTTCTCTGCCCTAGGAGGCTGACCTGTGTGGACTGCACCCAAATCTCTTACCCTCAGGCTTCTGGTTAGGTTCCCGCCATGGGGGAGGTACTGTCAGGAGATGGAAAGGTGAGGGAGAGTGCAGTTGGGTATTTATTTACCCAGCTCCTACTCTGCTGAGCTGTAGGTTGGCTGGGTGCCTCACTGGAAATCCACAGCTCCCATGGGAGCCCCTGTCCATAGCTGCAGCTACTTTCTACAGCTACACCTCTTTCCTTTGCCCTTTCAGCCCTACGGTGACAAAATTAGCTCCTGCTGTTTCCTTTTACCAGGTCTACCATCTATAAGTTGCCCCTTCTTTAAACTCCCCTCAGTTACTTAACTTGAATTTGTCGCTTGGGACCTGGTTTCTAGTTCATTTTGCGTTGAAGTGTGGAGATAAAGGGAGGATTGCATTCATGGGAATGGATTTTCTTCCTTTATTCACAATTATGTTTTCTTGTAAATATTTTGATATTTAAGACTTGCCTGAAATCATAAATCTTTGTGATGACATTGCAATTTCTTTGAAGAAAAATTCATAAAAAGGCTGGAATTTTTTCTAGGCGAATGGATGATAGAACCACATTCTCTTAATTCTTTTGTCCATCCACTGGAAAGAATGGAGGGCACTTATTCTTTGTGATATCAGAACCACAAAATATCCAGATCAACTCACAAATAAAATCCATCCTAAGAATAAACCAGGAGTCCATAGGTGCCATATTTTAATTATAATATAACAAGAAGACAGAACAAGCTAAAAAAAAAAAAATTCAGTGGGGATGAGGTTATTTACATGTCTTACAATAGTTTTTCATTTATAAAAGTATTGTAAGAATAGGTGGGGGGAAAAAAAGAAGAGGTGGGAAGATAAGACATGCATGCCTGGTGTTTAAGAAAAGACTATTTGTACCTGGTACATTGTAGAAATTGTTCAAGAACAGTTCAGCCATGTAAAGGTATGACCCTGTACTACTGCCAAGGTCAATCAGACCCATGGTGATTGACTCAGAAAGAGCCAGTGTTACAAGACAACATTGCTCAAAGACGCCCATAGTTTACACGCCTAATTAACGGTATTTGGAAGATATTTTTGAAATCCTGGGAATTTAATCATACAGAAACTTATGATATACAACTCATGCTTTTGTTTTATCCTGGTTGGTCAAACTTTAAAGAGACATGATAAAAATCTAAAGTTGCTAGTCAGCCACACTTTCACAGTATCCTATTTTCATTATTTGAATAGCAATTATTGCTATCTGATATTTTTCCTGTATACACATTATTTGGTTTTTGTTCTATTTCCATAATAATATTTAAATTCCCTATAGCAGTTAGCATGTCTTTCTTATTCACTGCTTGTTGAATGAATAAATTGAATAGTGGCACTTTTATAAATAATAACCTGTAGAGAGTTTCCCATTAAACTTCAAATCTATATATTTCAAAAATGAACATGCATAGAATCCATATTATTGTAAGAGTGAAAAGCAAGTTGCAGAAAAGAAGGTTAATTTTTATGCCATTAATGCAAAAAATTAAAACCTTTTTTCCCAAAACAAGAAACTTTTATGTTTTGCGTATTTACATATATGTTGAAAAATATATACGTGTATATAAAGAAGAAAAGTATTGCAAGTCTAAATACCAAGCTGTAATCAATTTTCCCAACAAGGGAAAAAGACATCTGGGTTAGTTTTAAATTCTTTGGATTTCTGTATTGTTTGATTTTGTTACAAGGAGCAGGCATTACTTTTCGTAACTTATGAGATAAAAGCAATAAAATCAATAATATTTTGAGGCTGAGCCAACTTTCAGGTTAGAGCAAACTGTAAAGGGGAAAAGAGACAATCCAGAGGGACAGGATTATAAAGAACAAAGATGGGAGGAAGGACAAGCTGGAGGTATAGGTGGTAGACTCCTAAAATGATCTCTTTTGCTTCCTACCTTCCAAAACAAGCATTCAAGTGTCTTTTTTATGGAGAGTTGGGCATTATTTATTAGAGCCAGAAATACCTGAGAATCAAGTATTCTGAAGTCTGACCTGGCATTTTGCCTACTAGTCCGTGAACTCCACCATTTTGTACATCCTGATGCCTTCTAGAGATTGCAGGTCATAAATGTACATGATTAATTGCCTATGTTGAAATGGAAAATAGTGTTGTTTCCAGAACATTAAGACTACAGAGTTTAGCAAGATTGCAGCAGGTTACAGGAGAAATCTGTTAGGGAGCCTGACAGTGATGGCTGAAGAAAGAGTGAACTCACTGGGGCAGCCTAATAAACATTTCAAGTAGATGGAATAACAATAGGATAAGATTAGACAATAGGAATTTGTTACAGATTGTGAAAGGCACCTAATAAGTTACAAAAGACACAGGTTATGGGACAGTTGGTTAGATAGAGTAGAAGAGGAACATGCTAAGTCATTGACAGGAGAAGTTCATAACTTTGTTTCTGGATAAAATTAACCAATTGGAATGGAATTGTAAGCAACCGCATGGCATCTTCCCCATAGGAATCTACCTGCTATGGCTAAGAACAAATAATTCATCATTTCTCTCTTCTGGTTTATAAACTGTAATTGTCTCCCTTGAATCGTGATTGTGTACATACAAAAAGCTGCATTAAATATATTGCAGAAGGTCTTCCCAGATCTAAGTAAAAGAGAGCCCAGTATTGTCCTCAACTTGAGACCATATGCTCTTGAAGGCCTTACAGTTGGCAGATCAAATATCAGAGAGAATAGTTTAAGATTAAAAAAATATATCCAAATCGTTCTTTTACAAATGAGATTACATGTTATTTGTATCTGTCAGCCTATTTAATTATCTGTCTATCTAACCTATCATCTCATTCTCTCTCTGTATATAATAGCTATAACTCTTTATATAGGCATAGCTATGAATGTCACTAACCAATACAGCTTCTCTACAAATTCTGGTATAAAGTAAGTCACAATCACTTTTTCTTCATTTTCAACTAACTGCTGAAGATCCATATGCCTTATTAACAAGAGGTTTAGTACTTTCCTCTTGAGGTTTCCTGTCGCTCCTCACCACCCAACTCCCTATCCACTGAAGGCCTATTCAGTACAAATGGGAGCAATTTTGCTACTGCCAGAGAGAGAGAAATGGAGTCAGAGTAGAGCCCTCCTGCTCTTGCTTCTTGCTGCTGCAAGGTGTGGCTGTTGTGTGCCTGGGATCTCGGTGGAGCTGCAACTCCTACTCTACAGCTCAATGGACTCACCCAAGTCACCTGGTAAGGAGACGATGATGGGCAACGGCCATCCCAGGGAATGGAGAGAGCCTGCAGCTGCAGGCAGGATAATCCCATCCACCGTATCCATGGGATATAAGCCCACTCTCACTTGGAGATGGAGTGGACATCACCATTCCAGTCCCCTCAGGATTGGGGGAAGAGCTATGGACTAGAGTGGACTTAATGGTATTCTGTTGTAGACATATTGGGATTCAAGCAATGGAAGAAATTATAACAGTGAGGTGAAGCCAGTGGCCACTAGACGCTTTCAGGGCAGGGAAGGGAAGGGCAGTTGTAATACAGGGACTTTTTCAGGACTTGGGGATTGTCCTGAGTGACGTTGTGGCAATGGATATAGGCCATTTTACATCAGCGTATACCATGCAGAACTGTGTGGGAGAGAGTGTGGTCTACGATGTGAACTGTGGTCTATGCTTAGTGGCAAAGCCCCAGGATGTATATATCAATTGCAGGTGATGTGCCACACTGATGAAAGATGTTTATGTGAGATGTTATGAGAGGTATGGGAGGTGGAAATCATGGGAATCCCTGTAATTTTTGTGTAACATTTATGTAATCTAAGCATCTTTTAAAATATATATGAAAAAAAAAACATTTATGCAAGCAAATGCAAATATATGCATACATATCTATTTATCATTTTACAAATATTGGTTTGTATTGTGAAAAATTAGATTTTTACCCACAATAAAAAAAAAAAAAAAGTAAGGACTTAGTCCATCAAGCAGAATGTACTGCTCTCCATTCTATGCACATGAGATTATAGCCTCCAACAATGAAGAAAAACAAAACACAGACCACTTTAGAGAAATAGGTAATTCCAAAATTTCCTGTTTGACTCACACCACCCTCTTTCCCTTAATTTATTTTTTAGCGATGGATATCTTTCATACATGAACATACACAAACTTGTAGTGAAGAGCAAAACACATGACCTTACAAAATAAAGGGACATAACACCTTACAGGGGACCTTTACACACATCTCAAGGAGGAATTTGATTTGTGAATCGGTTTTTAAATCTTGGCCAGACCGTCTTTCAAACATGAATAATAACTATGGATCATGCCTCACCTTTTGTGTACATTTTCTGACATTGTCAATATTTTTTAAACAAATCTGTTTCAATGATGAATATTAAACCAATGTCCTATTAAAAAAAAAAAAAAAAAAGGTGTGGCTTGGAACAGTCATGTGAAACTTCTCCAGGAGGTCTTGCTAGTCTAGAGAGCTGCAGTCACTCTACTTCCTCGGTTCTAAGATTGACCAAAGGTGTTCCATGTTTGGAGTGCTAGGACTTGCTGTTATAAACATATAGCCAGTTTCCAAACTGCAAACTAGTTCCAGGAGGTCTGGGGTTGATCCAGTACCAGTATCTATTAACTCTTGGCCCCTGGACTCCCATCCCTTTTGCTCCTCAATGATCTACCCAAGAGAAGAGTGGCTGGTCTTCCTCTTTTCCCCAGACCTTTCAAATTCACCCTATGCCCACATTTCTCAGAGGAGCAACACTTGCTTTATCCAAGGTGAAATGTCCTTCTAAGGGAGGTTCAAAGCTCCAAGGTACCATATTTCTACCTTTCTAATCAGGCTACTTTCAGTGAATCCAAGGTGATTTTTCATCCTGGCCTAACTTATGGAATAGCTGGCACTTCTCTCTAAAGAAAAGGAAAAACACAAACTCTATTTCAGACTGGTCACTGCTGAGGAGAGTACCTCAGTACATGTATAACTGCTGCTTTCAAAATTATAAATAATTGTGACTATTTCCAGCCCATGTCTCAGATAAAAATTGAAAAAAAGTAAAACCTTAGAAATTGAGAGGTGGAAGATCAAAGATGCTGGAGATCAACTGGCATAACCACCTCATTTAACACATTATAAAACCAAGTTCCAAAGAGGTGAAATAAATTGCCCTGGGTCACAACTACATATTAGCAGAAAATAGAACTAGAACAAAGTCCAGTCCTCTTTCCAGTAATACCACAGTAGAAGAAGATCATATTACATGGCCCTTGTCCTTCTAAAAGATTGCAGAGCAAATGACTTTTCAGATTCTATGCTCTGGCCTCAAAGTCAATAAAGCTATTCCCGACATTCCAATTTGCATCTGTGACAGCACATTTTATCAAACAAGTCTGCAGATGAGCCCCAAAGACACAGTTCAAACCTGGGGACATGAGGTCAAAAGTTTGTACAGAGTCTTTGTGCTCTCTTGCATATCTGATAAGGCCACATTCAGGACTGGATGAACTCTATGTCACTCAGTAAAATCTTGTAAACTCAGTGTTAAGGAGACACTCTGCAACACATCTTAGTCTGTTTTTAAATCCAGCTTCTCTTTTGCTATTGTGGAAACATCTCTTCTCTTTGCATGTAGCTCTAGTGGGAATTCCAGTCATGACTTGCCTCTACCCAAAGGGGAAACATGATTATGCTTGGCCAATCATGAAGCTCCACTCTTTTGTTCACAATGATTGGACATGTATAACCCAAACAGGGGTGATCAGAGCACTCATGCAATTCAACACATGGGAACTGGAAGTAAGAGATCATCTTTAAAAAAAAATTTTTTTTTTTTTTGATCATACATTGTAAGGATGTGGGATTGATAATATCTATGACAACCTTTTCTGCTACATGGAGTGGACCTGTCTAGGTTAGGAGGTTATTTGGACAATATTCAAAGAGAACCCAAGTCTAGCAGATCTAAGATTTTAGAAAAAGAAACACTGAAAACACTGCCTTTGCCTACCTGGATTCTCAGTTAGGTGAACCAACAAATTCACCCTTTTGCTTTTGCTTTATGCTGTTAGATTTCTGTAACTTTCTGTACAAAGTTCTGCTTTGCAGAGAATCATGGTTTGTGGTTTTAGGACAATTTCCATGATTTACTTTAAAAAAAAAAAAAACATTTTATTTTGAAATACTTTCAAACTTACAGGGTAGTTACAAAAATAATATAAACACCACACAGAGAACTCCAAAATACCCCAGACACTCAAATCTGCCAATTATAAAATTTTGTTACCTTTACCATATCATTAATCCACCTATCTATCTAAGACCTCCACATCTGTTTGCTCATTGCTGGTTTTTTTTTTTTTTTTTTTTTTTTTTTTTGTCTGCTCATTGTTTTTGCTCGTTGTTTTTTCTTGTTGTCTGCTTGAGGCACATCCACTCTCCGTCTACCCATTTTGCATTGTAAAACAATTACTCACTTATTTTAAGAAATATTTAAGAAAGACTTTATAGAAATCCAGCAAAACAACTTCAAGAATAAATTAGGAAAATTGACTTAAGAATTATAACAACCTAGTGCAATGAGTGGACCTCGTTTGGATCCTGGCTTCAACCAAACAGCTATAGAATATATGTTTCATAAAACTGGGTGAAATTTGAATATGGTTTGACAATTAGATGGTATTAAGGAAGTATTATATCTGATAATAAAAATATCTGTTTTAGTTTTCTTGGCTGCTCAAGAAAATAATATCCTTAAACAATGGGATATTAGTAGATCATGGTCTTGAGGCTGAAAAAAGAACCCAAATGAAGCCATCATCAAAGTGATGCTTTACTCCCAAAGACTGACATTTTGGGGCTGGCTGCTGGAGATCCTTGGTCTTTAGCTTATCACATGGTAAGGCACATGGCAGCATCTCTGGTCTCTCTCTTCTCTTCCAGGTTCTGTTGATGTTCAGCTTCTGACTTCTCTCTCGATGGCTTTTTCTCTTTGAATCTCATTCTGCTTATAGAGGACTCCAGTAATAGGATTAAGACACATCCTGTTGAGGTGGGCGAAACCTTAACTGAAGTAACCCCATAAAAAAATCCTACTTACAATGGGTTCACACCCACAGGAATGGGTTAAGTTTAAGAACATGTTTTTCTGAGGTACATATAGCTCCAAACCACCACATTATCACTATGTGGAAAATTTTCTTTATTTTTCGGAGATGCACACTTAAATGTTTAGGGCTAAATGTCATGATGCTTGTAATTCACTTTAAAATACTTTAGCAAAAGAAAAAGTGTATAAAACAAGTACGGCAAATGAACCTAGTTGAAAGTTCTATGACTAGTCCATATAATATTTTCTCAGCTTTTTTCTATGCTTTGAAAAAAAAAAAATAGCAACAATTGATTGCCCTTTAAAGCTTAAAGTTTGCTTAACTTTCATCTTTATTTCAAACACATTTCAAAGTTTTAGCTTTCCCAGATGAAACAGCACTTGAATATCTTTAAGTAGGCTAAAATATGGCACCTGGATTTTCACCTTTAGCAAAGTGGGTTATAAGGTGGATAAGTAGCAGCCTTATTTCCTATGGAAAAAAAAAAATGGTCTTAAATAGAATCCTCAATGTTAAATACATCCCCAACCCCAAACACACTTTGAATCCATGCAGCTTTTGCTAATTGTTGATGAGGCTATATAATGTGTAATGGTTATATGTTCAGATTCTGAAGCAGATTGCCTGGGCTGGAATCCTACCTGCCCTGCCACTTTTACCCGCATGACCTTTAGCAAGTTACTTAACACCCTGTGCTTCAGTTTCCATGGCTGTAAAATGGAGAAAATGTTATCACTCATCTCATGGGGCCCTTTTGAGAATTAAAAGTACAATGCCCTTACTAAGTGTTAATTATTTTTTACATATTATAAGAAATCCAAGTAAGGTTTGAGTCAGTGTCAATGTATAAGGAGAATTACTTTTGCATTTCAGGTTATAAAATTTGTTCAAGAGAGGTATCCTGCCATAGTGTGAATAGCATGAGACAGAAAGACTTGAAAAACAGAAAGGGTAACATGGCCCTTGGCTTCTTTCCTATCATGATCATTTTTCACACCAAGTGGTGTAGTTAAGGTCATCTCAAAATGCTAGAAAACTAGCATCTGAGAACATAAATTTCTCAAAAATCTCTAAAAATAACTACATTTTCCCAACAAATTCAGGGTAGAAATATGTTTGATAGATGCTTCATTGTACTTGGCAGGCATAATAAAATGATAGTGTAGTTGTTATTGCAAAATATCCTGCAATAATTTATAACCAAGACTCCATCATTAGCCTATGTACCTATTATAAGTTCTTTGTAATATATGAGTTCTCATTACCTATGACCTTGCAAAATTAAATATTTCCCAAGCATAAGAAAAAACAAATTCAATGTAGATAGACATATACCTTATTGTAACTGGACCTTACTATGAAAACTTTATCATATTCAAATTTATCTTATAAATTTAGGGAAACTGCCAAGGACTTGAGTTTCATTTTTATTGCTAGTCTTTGCATAATAATGGCACCTGCATTTTAACCAAAGTAAATTTTTCCCTCTTAGAAAGATAAGTTGTAGGTGACTTCTCCATTGAAGACTCTTTCCTGAGGCCCTGTAAATCCTCTGCCATGCCAAACACAATTTTCTGCACATCACAAAGGGTCATTTCACAAAATTTGTATAATTGAAATTGTTGTATAGCTAAAATCATGTAAAGAAATGCTCTAGTGCCATGGGGCAATTACAAGAAGCTAACATCTAAACCAGTCCTTCAAATCCTTTTGTCAAGGCAAAAGAGACTGAATGATTTAGACTTGAGCCTGTTTTCCCTCTGAATTCAACTTTAAAGCAGGGAAGTTTGGTTCTCTGGGGAAGATGCTGGAAGCCTGTAGGAAATGAGTTCATCTCAGTACAGGTGCTATCGCTCTTTGCAAACATGTTCTACTACAGTGTAGCGTGAAATAGAAGCTGCTCAGACAGGCAAGAAAGGGAAGAAATGGACTCTAAGCTTCCCTTAGAGGTGGCTGTGACCTCAGTGACTGAGAATCTGGTTGGGGTGGAGGTGATGGACCTTCAGTACATGTCACACAGCTTTGCTAAGGGCTAAGTAGAGGGCTTGATTCCATTTTCAAAATTTCCAACTTGAGCATTTTTAAATAAACACTAGGGTAAGTGAACATGTATACTGGAGCTTCCCGGCAAGTGGAAGTCAATTTGATAATATTACTAAAAATTCTCATTTACCATTTTCAATCAACACTATCATTCTCTTCCAACCCTTTTTGTTTCTAAATTTCTGTACAAATTTTAACAGTAGGAACAGGACCCAAATCTCGGAAATGTCTGTCCAACGCTGAGCAGACTAGAAGGGCATTATTATGGCCACTTCTCATTTCTCCCTTTTCCTGATCTCTGAGATATCACCATTTTGACTCGTCACTACATGCAATATCTACATACTTACAAACAAACTTAAAATTATCTACAGTATCTACAAACTTACATACTGTGAAACATTATGATTATCATATCATGAATTTGTGCCATTTCTTTAATTTCTCAAGGCTCATTTGTTCTAATGAATGTGTTTCTAATTGTCATTGACCATCTCGCTCAATTCTAGCCCTACCTGGCTACTGGACAGCATTTGCAAACCTAATGAAAATGTGAAACAGCTCTGGATTCTAGGCAATCCTTTCCAGAGGCTATCTGTCCTTTTGAGGTCAAAGTCTCCTAAATATTTGTTTAGCGGTCCAAGAACCCTACAAATAGTGTGACTCTGCTTAGCACTCTCTCCAGGGGTGAAACAGGCAAATTTGGACACTGCAGCTGCCTGTTCCAGAAGACAGCTGGAAATAACCGTGCCTGATAAGATCTGCAATCAGAGGCAGGGTGGCACTGTTGTGTGTAAACAGCCTGCTATCTCTGAGACTCCAAGCCAAGCAGCACCAGGATCAACCTGCCCTCAAAGGAGCAGTGAAGACAGTTTGCATCCAGTTTTGCTCAAATAGAATCAGAACCACAGACTTTAAGAACAGATTATGCTATACAACCTTCTTGCTTTGCAGATAAAACAAACCAACTAAAAAGCCTGAGATGAGGGGAGATATGGAGACTTAATATTTATGATTGTCACATATGCATTCATGGATATATAACTAAGTCCATCAGGGATCCATGTCTCACTATGTTATTGCTAGAGTAGTATATTTGTATCCTTCCATACAGCTAGCACTGCACATCAACATAGCTTCATAAAATTTAGCCTGAGGTAATAGGGTAAATATTTGGATCCCCGCCTCAATCCAAATATGTTCCCATGATGAGTGACATCATCAGACACGTGGTCCTATATGTCAGCCTTTGACTGGGACCAGGCATTGATGCAAAAAGGCAAAAGGTACAGTAACCTGAAGGCATTCACAGTCAGATGTTGAAGCATTTGTATAAACAAATAATTAAGAGATATGAGACACACCCCATATAAGAGATTTAAGTAAAGTAAGGCATTAGCCTATAAAAAAGGAGCTACTTAGGAGAGGGATAGAAAATTAAGTAAGGAATGCAGAACAGAAAAACTCACATTTAAGTTGGGTCTCTTTGGTGATTTGAAGCTGTATGTACCCCTGAAAAACATTTTCTTAAATTTAATCCATTCCTGTGGGTATGAATCCATTGTCAGTAGGACCAATTCATGACTTTACTCCAGTTAAGGTGTGACCCACCTTATCAGGATGGGACTTAATCCTATTACAGGAGACCTTTACAAATGGAATGAATTCAAACATGAGAGGGAAAGCCGTGGAAACAAGAAGCTGAAATCAACAAAATCTGGAAGAGAAGGGAGAGAGCAGCAGTCACCGCCATGTGCCTTGCCATGTGACAGAGGAGGCAAGGATTGCCAGTAGCCAGACTTAAGGAGGAAAACATTGCATTGTTGATGTTTTGATTTGGACATTTTCCCTGCCTCTGAACTGTGAGCAAATGAATTCCCATTGTTTAACCCCACACATTTCATGGTCTTAGCTTTGAGCAGATTATGAAACAAAAACAGTCTCTATAACAACATTTGAATCCTGGAGATGTGATTGAGAAGGAGATAAAAAGAGGGTGGAGGAAGGAGTTGGCATAGAGAGAAAATTCCAGGCCAGAGGGATAAGTGTTTTACTTATGAATTGCCCTCTAAAAGCCACTTTTTTTCCTTTCTCTGATATTTCTAGTCTATTGTTTAATGCAACTTAAGTTTATATAAATAAACTCTGGTATAAGAGACTCCTTTGGAACAATTTGCATGAGCTTCATCACTGCATTTTCCTCCATTCTTAGGAAACCCTCTAATTTATTTCCTAGTGTATATTTGTATTCTATTTTATTGAGACTGTCAGAAATACAAACTGAGGACAAAAGACATTCTGGATTAGAGGTAATCAGAGAGGGAATAATTGATCATAATTCTTGTGCTAGAAGATACTTTGGAAGAATCAAAGAAACTCAAATTAGGATTATATCATTGTTTGCAAATTGACAGGACTTTAAAAAACTAGAGGGAAAGGAAAATGTGTACTTCCTCTTTCTTGCTGGTGGGAGTAAAAATTGGCTCAAATATTCTGGAAGGTAATTTGGCTTTTGTGATGGCAAAGTTCAGGTGGGAATTTAGCTAGGGTATTGTGTCCAGTTGTTCCATCAAGCAAGCAGAGGCATGATTATTACTGTGATGGTATTTTTAAGATAGATTTGCATCTATAATTTGTAGATTTTATCTAGGGCTGATTGCTCTACAAACAACAAAGGAGATTTCACCCAGCAATGTGTGGAGGTCTTAAAAGCTAGAACTGAGGATTTTAGAAATCAGAAAAGAAGAATTTCTGCCTCTTCTCCAGCCAGCCAGCTTCCTCTGGGGAATTCAACTTCCCCTTTATCGGAGTTTCCAGCTTGAGGCCTGCTCTATGGAATGTGGATTTGTTAATACCAACAGTCATGTGAGCCAGATCTTATAATCAATCTCTCTCTCTCTCTCTCTCTCTCTCTCTCTCTCTCTCTCTCCTATCAGTTCTGTTTCTCTGGAAAACCCTGACAAATACAGCAATATAAATATTTATATTTATAATTATCTATATTATATATGTACATGTAATATATAAAATTATCTATATTATATATGTACATGTAATTATAAAAATATAATTGGATTATATATATATAATTGCCAAATTACCTTCAAATTTTATAAACTCTCAGACAAAAGACATCCTTTCTAGGAATTTATTCCAAGAAAGTAATATGTGCATGCCTAGACATTGATACAAATATATTTATGGCAGACGTTTATTAAAAAAAAAGACTCTACCTAAATATTGGTAATAAGAGATACTTCAAAGTCATTATGATATGTCCATATAATGGAATACTATGAAGACATTAAAAATAATATTCTAGGGAGCAGATGTGGCTCAAGTGGTTGAGCGTCTGCTTCCCTCATGGTTCGGTCCCTGGTGCCTCCTAAAAAAAACACAAAACAACAAGCAAACAAACAATAAAACCAACTCAGGGGAGCCAATATGGCTCAGTGATTGAGCGCCAGCTTCCTGCATACAAGGTCCCGGTTTCAATCCCCAGCCCCAGGTACCTAAAATAATAATGATAATAATAATATTCTAGGGGAATGGATATAGCTCAAGTGGTTGAGTGCCTGTTTCCCAGGTACAAGATCCTGAGTTCGATCCCCAATGACTCCTAAAAACAAAACAAACAAGCAAATGAAAAAACCAACTCAGGGGAACCGGTATAGCTCAGTGGTTGAGTGCTGGCTTCCCACATATGAGGTCTCAGGTTCAATCCCAGCCCCACAACACAACCTCAAAAAATATATATATATTCTAAAAATCATAAGGATTAAAATAGTTATAGACATAAAGTACTTACAACAATGACTGGTACCTAGTAAATGTTTAACCAATGTGAGCTTTTTTATTATTGGTGTTGTTATTATCAGCACATATTTTAAGACATGAGAAGGTGTTCCTATATGTAAAGTTAAAAAAGATACAAAGCAGTATGTGAACTGTAATATCAATTTAAATTTATATATGTATATATGTGTACATAAAAATACATGTATATATAAGCTTGGCAATAAGATGGAAAGTATGTTGTTGCAGTTGGGCAGTTTGATGTAATTATGAATTCCAAAAATATAATTGGATTATGCTGTAAACTGATCTGTTAATCTGGGCATGATTAAGTTATGATTAGGGCATTGACTGGGCCACTTCAGTAGGGCGTTGAGCCCCACCCCTTGGTGGGTGGGAAATCAAATATAAAAGGCATGGCAATGGGAAGCGGCTGTGGCTCAATCAGTGGGGCTCCCGTTTACCATATGGGAGGCCCCGGGTTTGGTTCCCGGGGCCTCCTGGTGAAGGCAAGCCTGCCCACAGGGCGTGGTTAGCTGACCCAGTGAGCACAAGCAGCAAGGGGGGGATAAACGAATAAATAAATAAAATCTTAAAAAAAAAAAAAAAAAAAAAAAAAGGGCATGGCAAGAACAGAGTTGAAGCAGTTTTTGAGAAGCAGTTCTGATGTTGGAAACAAGACCCCAGAAGAAAAGCGAGCCATTCACCTGATGGTCTACAGCTGACCTTGTGGAGGAACCAGGAGCTAAGCCTGGAGAGAAATGTAGCCCCAGGAAGAGAGGAACCCAAGAAGGCTGAACCCTGGCAAACATCGACAGCTGTCTTGCTCTAACACGTGACAATGGACTGTGGTGAGAGGAGAAACTTAACGCTTTATGGTCTGGTATCTGTGGACTTCTACCCCAAATAAATACCCTTTATAAAGACCAACCCATTTTTGGTATTTCACATTAGCACCCCTTTGGCTGACTAATACATATGTATATCAGTAGTTTGGTATTATAAATGCCATTTATTTTATTCTTTTTGCTTATATGCTATTTTCTACAGTGGAGTAGTGCCACTAATAAAACAAGAAAAGCAAAATTAATTACATGCCCAGATATGTTTGCTAAAATATAAATGAAAATGCATCTATTTCCCCCAGTATTTCTCTACTCACTTTTAATATTACCTCTATTTTTTCTATATTAACAATAATCAAGGAGCTTCTAAAAATTCAATATTCCATATGCAATAGGAAAGTTGGGAGACTGAAATTCTGTATATTCAGATTATAAATGCTATGTTTACTATATGTGCCATAGAATGCAAAGTTATTATTTACTTTTGGAGTTTCTGGGAGGTTTCTGTTTCATTCTGAATTCCTGAACTGCATTGATTTAGGATAAAATAGAGTGATTAGATAGCTTTCAAGTACTGTCTTTTTGGAGGCATACTCACCCCCTTGACAGTTTCAGGGCTTCTCAAATCTAAAGCCAGTATTGCACAATGTTCCTGAATTGTGCACTGTTAAGTAGGAATCCTATGTGTTGAAAAAGATTACAGTAGAGGTGAAACATGTTTTATACAATAGATAGGCTTCTGAGTAATTAATCATTGTTACAGAAATCGGGTTATACTTAAATGCAATAGAGTAGCATTTACTTTTGTATGATAAAGAATTAATTTGTAAAACAACAAAGTAATAATTAATTCATATATATTTTTAACCTTTAGTACTGAATTGGACTGTTTTTGAATCCAAAGTTGCACCTTGCTTGCAATCATTACATTGGTGGGATTAGGATATGCTACATGAAGATGAAAAGTTTTACTTAAGAAAAACTTACACTCAAAAATTATTTTCGTGTCTATTGTTTGGGAGTGCTAGTCATTTGACCTTAAACTTCACCGCTCATCTAGGTGTGGCGTGTTCTGTAAAATCAATCCCTTGTTAGTAGTTAATATCTATCATCCACATATTATGCTAAGGGGCTTGTATGGCTAGTGCTTTTACCAGTGTAATTATTGATCCAATTTCATGTTATAAATCAGATACACACAAAAAAATCAGGTTCTTTGCTAATATTCCTGGTGATGCTATACAATTGCAAAAATAAATTACTGAAGAAGCTTTAGTGGTTAATACCTTGGAGGGTGAGAAAATTGCTACTCATTATGTTAAGTAATGTCTTATATCAGCATGTAAATAACTTTAGTGATTGCTTGGAAAGAAAACTATTCCAAGAAGAAAATTAATATATCTGATTTGTTTATTTATTCATCTAATTTAGGGCTGAAAGATTTTTGGGCTGTTACTAGGTATGAAAATGTGTCATTAAAATTTATCAGTGAAAAAAAAAATTATCAGTGCTCAGAGCTAGGGACCTTACTATAAATATAGATTTAAATACTCACATGCTTGGTTATCTCTGATAAGTTAAATAAGATAAGATGTTTAATATATAACTCTCCATTGTATGTTGGAAGAGATTCTACCCATCTCTCTATTTCTGTCAGGTGTAGCTTGGATGGCGAAATTAAAAGTTAATTTTGTCTGTGTCCTTTTGTCTTTTTCTTATCAGCAGTGCCTCGGAGGCATGGCAAAGTAAGCTGAAAGTGACCTTCAGTTTATTCATATCATCTTGACACAAGTGAGACAGGCTCTACACTTGTAATTTTCATTTTTAGTCACAAGAAGAGGAGCTTCTCAAAGTAGGAAATTCACATCATCCAAAAATATATAGGTATTTTATATATCCAGTTTGATTGCTTAAAGACGGCTGCAGGGGAGGAGAATCAACACAGAAGGTGATGTGTGAAGGAGAGAAAATTATAGCAGAAACTGCCACTGTGCAGAAGGTGAAGTGATTTGCCCAAGATTAGTAGCAGAACTTCTGTTTAGGGGCATAATCAAAACTTGAATCCAGGGGTCCTGTTTTTGGGAGCAGAATGCCTTCCTCTATAACACTCAGCTTCTGAGTTTATAGAAAAGCAAATGAACTTCCTTTCTCATATGGGATAAGGTAACTGATTTCGGTATTGACTATCCACAGCTCAGCATGTCACGTTGTTTCTTTACCTCCGCCTTATTCATACTTTTGTCTCTCTCAAATGAAGTCAGAGTATGCTCATTGAAAGGATGCCATGTAGCCCCATCAATTATTTTTACCAGCCCAACCAAGGGCATATCTATAACACATGATTGCTTTTGGCATCTAACCAACCCTCCTCCTTTTCTCTCGCTTTTTATGCTCATTCTTCTCATACAGGGTCCTTGAAACTTCTGTAATGTATAATGCTGATATATCAACTAGGAAAGGGAAAACTAAGTGGCCTGATGAAAGTAGGTATCTGGGAATTCAGGCTCCTGAAATCAACCCTCATATTTAAGATACAAGAAACATATGACTTCAAGCTATTCCTGCATCACTTTTAACTCCTCAATAAAAAGCTGATTTTAGAAGAATGCCCAGGTTAAATATTGCTACATTAAAAATGTTAGAACTACAAGTTTCTTACCTCTGTGGCTGAAGAGCAGGGCTATTGATGACTTTGGTGAGAGTTAGATGAAAGGTACTATCTTAAATGGGATTAACTGAGTAACCACTACGTGTTCCGTAAACACAGTGCTGGACCTCTGAATTCAACAAAGGACGCGGAGCTGCAGTCTGCCCGTGAGAGCCTTCATTATAAACATGCCAGAGCAGACATAGTGACCTCATGCTTCTAGGGGAACATCTTCAGGTGGGTTGTGCTGAAGTCACCTCCGACTCAACACATCCAAAACAGAACACATTCCTCCCCACACATCATGGGGCTCATGCCATTCTTCCATTTGGTAGGACTAGCAATCTCATTTTTAAGCCAATGACTAACTGGTTCTGGGTCTGCACTGTCTTTCACATCTGTTCCTTCCATTTTCTCCCCTACACCCATACTTGTGTAGACTGTCATTCCTCCTTGCTCAGGTGATGAGGGCTGCCCAAGCATATTGTTTAACCACCTTCTCAAAAGTCTTCAGTGTCTCCTTGATGCCTGTGGAATAAATTCTAAACTTCTCAGCCTTGGAGGCAAAGCCCTTCCACAATTTGGGGCTACCATGGATTTTTCAGGCTTTTCTGGGACTAGATCATTAACAAAATAAATCAATTTCCTCTAAATATGCCCTGTGCTCTTCAATCTCTGAGCCTCTTCTCATGCTACCTTCTTCTAAAAGAATTTTATTCCTGTTTGATCCACCTTTTCAGGTGTCAACGTTTGTGTTGCCATGTGTCAATCCAATATGGAATCTTAGCAGTGCTCTCCATTCATATATACAGTCAAATTGTATGGACAAGTAAAGATGAGAGAATATGATATGAGAATGGACTGGATATCAAAAAGCAAGACTACAGTATAATGTGACATATTCTGAGGACAGAATCAAATATAAGCATTGCCCATGCATCAGTTATATTACAGAAAGAAACAAAATTGTATATATTTTTTAGTATTAAGGGGGTAGGAAGGTGGGAAGATACGGTGAATTGAAGGTCTTCAGTGGTGATCTTTATTTTACAATTAACCTAAGGGGGAGGGGTATTTAAATTATGTGTTGCTTTGCTACTCAAAACTCAAACCATTGTATGGGAAGATGTGATTTAGAGAGTAGATCAAACTTTCCATTTTCTTATACTTCATTTTGTTTCTTCCAAATATATTTATTCAAATACACTGTAGGGGAGTAGTGGGAAATGCCAGTTACACAAGAGAAACTATCCTCTGCCCGACTGAAGAAATTGTTCAAGCAATTTCTTTCATAAGCAATGCTTCCTAATGTAGCCAGGGTCAGGAGGGCTTAGGTTATTAGTTATGTAAGCCCCAGTTCCTCAAATTGCAGTTTTGATTTGAACACACAGTTTTAATTAGCTACTTTAGTTTTTGCCTCTAGGTGTATTTCATTTTTTGAATCAAAAGAAATTCAGGTTGCCACAGCATTTTAGAGCCATTCCTGATTTCACTATTAGTACAACTCACCCCTGAGAAGTAACTTTACGCCTAAATAGTTTAGTGTTCTTTCCTCAGTACCATTTTATTCCTTTTTGGCTACTTATTTTTATTTTTATGATGCTCTCCTGGGGAATTTAAAAGCAAAATTCTTCGGTAGTATCTGGGTACCATATATTTCCTTTACTTGGTGAAATTGTCAGTCTTGCCCCCACATACCGGTTCTTATTTTCAGCTCCTTTGGCCTTTGGGGCTGTGCTCATCCATCGTGTCACAGCAAATCTTACATCTGTCAGTATGGTTTGCCCAAAGAGAACTTTACATTCAGAGTCCTTGATGCCTCAACAAGCTTTAGAATGGCACGTCAGTACATGCTCAGCCTACCTCTTGAGGTTACTGTGGGTAGAATGACATGAAAGTATTTTAAATGTATACTCTTACTGACTAAGAGTTGTACTCATCTAGGACTGTGCTGGATGCTTTACATATATTATGTCATTGGAGTCTCATGAAAAGTTCCTCAGGTATGTGCTATCATCATCTATGCCCATTTTACCGATAAGGGAAACCAAAGTGCAGGTTAAGTAACTTGCCTAAAGTCATATGTCAAAAAAATGGTAGAGGTAGGATTTCAAGCTATGACCAATTGACTCCAAAGTCCATAGATTCCCCTCCATACCACACCGCTCTGGCAGTGGCCTTAAACCCTCTGTGTACTCACATTAGAAACCCCTCAAATCCACTATAAGTTTCTTTAACATTTAGCTCCAAACTCTTTTCTAGCTTCATCTCTTATCATCAGAAAACACACATACACACACACACATACACATATCCCTATACTCTAACCAAAGAAGGATCTTCACAGTTCCTGGAACACACAAGTTCATCCCTCTGTGTTTTGCACATTCTGATCTTTTGACCCCAAATGTCCATCTGTCATGCCCTTTTCACATTACAAACATTTCTTTGCCCCTCATGACTCAGATGAAACAACATCTTCTGGTCTCTGTAAATCTTCCCAAATTCCCCATAGGTATTTACTTCTTACCCCCAACACTTTGTTCAAGCCTGTACCTAACACTGGGCTGGGTCTAGCGTAAGATGGCTGAATTCCCCTGGACACAAAATTTAAAGAGGTGCTCACTCTCCAGGTCTTGTGGCAAAATAATTGCCTGAGATATTTAGTGTTTATTCCCTGAAAGTGTGATTACCTGAAGTGGGTTCTTCTGGGTGAAGGGTTGAGGAAGTGCAGAGAAGGGAGAGAAAGGAGATTTTCCCAGACTGGGAAGATATTGGAGTTGTATGGGTCCCATGGGCAGCAGGACCCAAACCCTGTTCTATGGCAGACGGCTGTGAGGTGGCAGGACCTCAGGTGGAACTAGCTGCCTGTATATCTAGGTGTTTTAGTTTGCCGAAAACTGTTGGGAACAATATACCAGAAATGGGGTAGTTTTTATAATGGGAATTTATTAGGTTAAAAGCTTATAGTTCTGAGGCTGTGAAAATGTCCAGATCAAGGCATCATTAGAGAGGCTGTCTCCCTGAAGTTCAGCTGCTGGAGATCCTGGGCTCCTGCCACATGGCAAGACACAACGGCAGCTCTCTGCCTTCTCCAGGTTCACTTTCTCCCATAGTTCAGCCGTGGGCAATCAGGCATATGACTCGTCTCTCCTCTCACCTTTGGGTCTCATCTCTTTCAGCCTCTCTGGGGCCTCTTTATATGCCTCTGTACTCTTTTGATTCTAGCCTCTGGTCTTCAGGACCTCTCTCTCAGCCTCCCTCGGTTTCTCTGTTTCTGCCACTTTTTTTCTGTGTGTCTGCAGCTTTTTTTAAACTCCCATTTATAAAGGAACTCCAGCAAGAGGATCCAAGACACACCTGAGGTCATACCTCACCTAAGTAATCCAATCAAAGTTCCCCCAACTGAATCCAATCCAATCAAAGGGTCCCACACACAGAGAAATAGATTAGCTTTAAGAATAGGATCTTTTCTGGGATCCACAAAAAAGCCTCAAATTGCCTCACTAGGGAAGATGGTCTTCAACACTAAGACTCCCAGATCTACAAGAATCTTCAAGTGACCCATATGTGCTCTGAAAGTAGTGGGGCTTCTAGGTGATAAGTAACCATCCAGGCTTAAACCTGGGCATCTTATAATAGCCCATGTGGACCCAAAATTAAAGGAGATTTTCCCATATGCTTTAAGCTATGAAAAACCACACAGGGTTTTTGCTAGGCAAACAAGCTTTACTTTTTTTCATGCCTACTTAGAACCTCACTAGACCATTTTTCCTGATGTGTCCAACCTTTTGGTTGACAGAACTTGTACTCATAATTACGTAGTTACTCAGATTCTGACCCCACCAGGACACCAGGACACAAAAGAATATCCTATGGTAGCCCACTGTCTCACAGTCACAGGCTTCATCATGATTTCTTTTATACACAAATGTCAGGACTTCTCCCCACGAGAAAAAATACGTTCATCTAAAAGCCAAACATCTGTCAAATATTCTAGGGAACAAGTGGAAAACAAATTCTTATGTGAGTTAGCAAGCCAGAAGACTGCTTTCCTCTTTCTTCCCAACCTCTTGCGAGAGTTACCCATCACAATGATTCCCGGATGAGAATTTGATAAAAGTGAGGTTATACCATAGGGAGACCAGGTTTCCAAAAATTCCTTATTTCCAAAAATTCCTTATAAGCAAATAATGGGATTTCCCTTTTCTTTCCATTCTTAGGTTTCCTGAGAGTCCCCTTTTCCTCTCTTATCCTGGCCAATATAGCTCCTAATTAACTCTTTTTCCTCTTAGACAAACTAACAGCCTGGCTATTTCTTCCCAATTTCAAAGATCCTATTATCTTAACCATGTACATTTATGGGAGCTGAAGTACCTTGGCTCTCCCAAGACAGAAGATGTGGAGACCAGGAAACTCCATCACCCTAGGGCTATTTGGCCATCTTCCCTCTTCCATGCCTTCCTATTAAGGTAAGAGTCATCTGATTCTTGCTCCTTCTAGGTTCCACTGGAGTCAGAGGGATTAGGCAATGGGTGTGGACTGAAATGCTTCAGCTCCACCCATGGGTCAAGGCTCAGGGCCAGGTTACTCACCCAGAGGTTACTGTGACTGCTCTCCAGCCACTCAGCCCAGGCTGAAGTTCCTGGCCACAAATCTCAGACATGCAAGGGCAAGGAGGCTCCGGGGGTCTGACTCTATTGGTTGTGGGGCCAGTTACAGATTGACCTGGAGCAAGATGGCAATTCTGATGACTGACCATCCCTCCTCACCCTTCTCCTGGGTTCAAACCTAAAGACCCAGATTCTAAAACCCAGAGAAACAGACCTGAGAAACCAAGAGAGAAAAATTTTGTACATTTTGGAATCTAAGTAAAACAATTTTGCATCTGCAAGTATATGTTTTTGATTTCTGATAGAAATAGTGTGTATTTATTATATTTGTGAGCCAAATGTAGACTTAGCCACACTTTTAGTAATTGTGTCAAGATAAGCTGGTAATTCCCATATCAGGTAATAAGTTAAATGAAATTTGATATAAAACCAGTGTCTCTAACCTTAAAATCTTTCTAGATGTTTAAGATTCCCTTTACATTCCAATAGTTTGTCTGCTGTATCTTCCTTCTCTAAGAAAAAGCTTGCTTTCTCTCAAATATAAGCAATCCTAATTATTAGATTTGTTTTTCCTGTTTTATTTCTAGGCTTTTCAGTTTTATTTAACTAATCATGTTTTTATAAACCACAAATTGACTATGGATCTGTTCTATGTGATTCCTGACACAGCCTTTGTATTTAAATAGACACTTTGGAAATGAGCAAAAGCTTACAACATTTTAAGGTTTCACAAATGCATTCGGGTGAAAAGGATCATAATCAACTGATTATCTAACTTTCATCACTTCTACACTCCCTTAATATTGTTTGACTCAAAATATAGGGTAGGGTTAGGAGTCATTTTGTGCTCACAGCACCACTTATTTTTTCAGAGGAATAGTCTTTGGTTCTGATGTACCTCCTTAATGATCTCTCATAAAAGATGCACTAATACCCTGACATAAAAGTGTTACCGGATGGCCTCACCCTTGGTCATTTTATTCTCCAGTTGCTCATAGAATCCATTTCAAACAAAAGAAAGAAAGTGATCACAACAATGGGCTAGGTAATGGGAAAAGGTGACAGAAATGCTTATAAACTGCAAATAGAAAGAAGAAATGAGGCCAGCAGGGCTTCTGCAAGGCTGCAAACACATTTGTACAAAAAGGGTGCTCTAGAACAACCTTCTTGTTTGTTTTTGTTCTGATGATGCAATGTGGTCTAGTGGTCCAACCAGCTGGGAAGCCAGGGCTGGGGTTCTCACTTTTGCCTCAGACTCAGTGTTCTGTACTGAATGGCCTTGGACACAGTTTCCTGATCTGAAAGATAGGCAGCTTTCCCCACTATGAGGACAATTGTTTCCTAAGGGAAAAGGTTGCGAGAGGGTGAAGGGCATTACTGCCTCTAAAGCAAGGTCAATCAGCTCTGAAAAATGAAAGGAAGGAGTTTTATTTTCACTTGCACAGAGTCATACACCAAACCTCCCTACAATTTTTTTTATTTGTTAATTTATTTATTATTTTGTTGAGGTCCCTGTTAATCTAGGCAGTGTGGGATGGGGTGGGAATGTGTATGAAGAGCAAAGTCTATGGACAGCCTTTGATAGTTTTTTGTGTGCCCTCTCTCCCTAACCCCAGTACCAACCTTTTATCTACTTAGGAATTTATGTTGTAGTATACATTTTAAATGTTATAATTAGCATGATTAGTTATTTGTATTTTTTTCAAATCATCATATTATAAAACAAGATATTCAAACATATCTTAAGTTCTTTTTAAATGAAACCATGTTAAAGAAAGCTTCACTCCTATTAAAACCCTATGCAACTAAGAGCAGTTCAGGTTAGCCAAGCTTGCTGATCAGTTAAACCAATAAATACTTAAGAAGCCTCCAGCTCATGGTAACATAGACTGATCCCATGACCCAAAAACACATCCCATGGCACAAAACAACTAAGTTTTTACTTGGTATTTACACGCAATATTATAGAGTTAGCATTAGGTTATTTCTGGATTGATTTTTCGTCACCTAATGTTAGAGTCAAATAAATTTGAAAATAATTATGCTTTCCTTGATTTCAAAATGCTGTCTTTAATATATAAGCTATTTTGCTTTTGTTTTTTAAATCATGCAATCACTAAAGAGGAACTGTATCAAAATTGTTGCTATTAAGCCTTATGAAAAAGTTACAAAAAGTAAAAGCCAATTCTTTAAAATTTATATTCCAGGTTTAGTAGATATATATTTTTCAATGTTGGCCATTGTTTTCTCTTATGAGCTCATGGGTCCAGATAGTGACAAGCTCTGTTCATCTGGTTGTAGAGGAAAAAATGAAACCTGTTCTTGCCCCCTGCTTACCCTAAACCTTGAGACTAAAAAAAAAAAAAAAAAAAAAAAATCTGATTTATTCTAGGCCCTGTCTTACAGAACCTAGCAAAATATTCTAGACAGTTTCCCTCCCTTCTCCCTCTTCCTATCTCATCATTCTCCCTCTCCCTTTCTTCCTTTTCTTTTCCGGGATGTTTGAGTGCCTCCTTTGTACCCAGCACTGTGCTGCTGACCATATTTAATTTAAACCTGAGGAACACCCAGAGTCTTCAGAGAGCAGTCCAAGGAGACGGAGGATAAGAAATCCCCCACCCCACTTATCTGTACCAGAAGGTACTAAGAGTCTTAGTAAGATACAGAAACAAACCCGTCTGCTGGAATCAGGGCTTCAGGGAGAGCTGCTTGGAAGAGATGATGTTTGAACTGGTACTAAAAGGCAAGCAGCCAGGTACTGAACTGGCACTAAAAGATAAGCAGTAATTAGCCAGGTACATGAACAGAGAAGAGAGGGAGTGGGCACATACAAAAGTACAGAAATATGAAAAGATCAGTTTTTCTAATTTATTTGGAGGGGAATGTGAGAGCAGAAAACGAAGCTGGAGAATGAGGCAGAACATCACAAAGGGCTTTCCGAGTGATGCTATGGAATTTGGGTTAATTTCTGTGGTCAAATGGGAGTTGCTGAAGGAGTTTAGAGAGGAGGATGGCATGGCTAGATTAGTATTTTAGAAAGCTCTCCCTGGAATTGATTTAGAAGGTGGTAGGGGTTGAAATCAAGAGCCTCTGGGTAATCCCCAGAATTCCATGGAATGGAGGTTGAATTTTCTTTCAGAACAAACCTGGGCCCAAGCATTCATTCATGCAGCAAGCTTTTATGGAACATCTGTTTTATACAAGGCACCATATTCAACACTGTGGTGAATTCAAATAAAGTATAAGACACTGCAAGGTTCTCAGCGCCCTTCACAGATATCACTCGTTTGTAAGCATGATGGCTACTGCCTAAAACTTCACCAGTGAATCATCATGTATTGTTTATAATATTCAAATCTGTGTACAACTTAATTTCACTATTCTAAACACCCTTTTATTTCCTATTTTGTTTTTGAAATGCAACTACCTAAGTTTAATAGCATCTATTCTTCCTCTTAAAAAATGTTTTCCGGATCAATGACTGCTGGGGAGGTCACCAACGCATGCTCAGCAACCATCTCTTACCCTCCCCCTCCTTTTCTATTGTGTGCAGATGTTTCAGTCTGTTTCCATTGTGCAGCCCCAGGGAGATGTTAGGTCTAATGAAAAGCCCTGACCATACCTCGGAATGGGAAAACCAGGAACCAGCAGCCCCAGATGCTTATCAGGGCGGGAACTCTCAGTGGCAGGACCCCCTCCCCCTGAAGTGGATAAATAATCAACAAGCAAACAGCACAAGGTCTTGCCCCTCCAACACACAGTGGGGGGTTTGGAGCTGCCATGCACTGACTCTGACCAGAGCAGCTGGTCTCCCTGTGAGACCAGCCCTGATGAGATCTCTTCCCCTGCTCTTTTGGCCCCTTTGTACTGTGTATGTAATAAAGTGGTCATTTACTGAAAGTCTCTGTTGTGTCTGATCCTGTGTTCCTACAACATACCATAAAGCAACTCACTCCACAGACTTTGGCACAGTGAACAGGGTGCACAGGAAAGAATGGCGTGGGTTGAATTTTTGGAATGCTCTTTCATTCCTTTTGTACATGAGTGTCTTGGGCAACACAGGACTCATGATTCTGTAGGTTCAACTGAGAGGTCGCCCCTGCCCCAACAGCCTGGGTAGAGGTACCAACCCATGCCTGGGAGTCCTAGGGAGTACTGTTATCTCCTCTGAGGAAGGGCAGCAGTAAATGGGATTTTGAGAGGTCCTCATGAATGCCAGAGAGTTGGCCAGCTGGTTCCATGCTGAGATCGATCGCGGGGGCTTCCAGTGCCGGCATACCACTCCCTTGGCTCATGCCTTTTATATCTGTTCTCATTCTGGAACCAGTCATATCCTCACTCAATGCTACCTTGACTGATTTTGAGGTTAGTGTGGCGCTGGTCATTATTCAGGAAACTATTAGAACTGAAGATGGTGACCCAGAGATGAAAAAGAAATTATGAGTTTTTATGGAGGAGATAAGGGATATGAAAGATCTGTATGGACAGAAGTCTGGAGAGGATCTCTCATGGCTGTCCCAACTGTAAAATGAGGGTTCCACTACCAATCGCATCAACCAGGCTGAATGGAGGAGTCTTGGTCACCTTGTGTCCAACCCCATCTTCCAACATATTCTTAGTCAATTGGATCCAAGGGAGGAGGTGGAGGAGGGTGGGGAGAAAAAAGCTGATGGTGCAGCCACAGGCATGCAATAGCCAAAGCATTTGGTTGATTGGATCCTTCAAGGAGTCAGACAAGCATATCCTACTCTGGGTGACCTCCCACAAATTCCAACCAAGCCTTGGAGTAATGAGGAGGAAGTTGTGGTCAGGCTGCAACAACTGGGTATTGTTACATAGATATTCCACCCCCACCAGAAGGATTTAGCTCCTTACCAGATTCTTATTTTATGGCAGGACTTTGATGATTTTATTAGAAAGGGCCTTCCTGAGTGAGGCAAAAAGTTGGTTCTGCTCCTCACCCCAGGGCTTCCCCTGGGAGATGCGATTGAGCCAGTCTATTGTATCCTCTCTGCTTGGAACAAGATCCTGTACTAGAACAGTGGCCACCTTGGTAACTGACAAAAGGAGAGTAGGCACACACGTGTTAAACCAGCAAGTCCTGAAACCTGCAGGATGAGTTGGCAGCCACCCCTTCCTCTTGGAGTCCCCACTCGCTGAGCTATGTTCTTTTGGCTACTAGAGCAAGGGGTCCAAAACACACCATAGACCAGATTTCCAATCCACCCCTGTCCCACCCACTCCCCACAATCCCCAGATATGGGCAGCAGAGGAGGAGGAGGACTGTAGATTTCCTGCCTCTCTCTTCTTTCCCAACCAAGGAGTCTGGCCCCCAGACTTGATTAAATTTACCCAGACTTGATTAAATTCACCATGACCTCTGAGTGGGACCAAGGACCCCACCCACTCCCCAAGGACTGAATGTCATATGCCCCAGTGTGTGTACAATTTGGAGGCAGTTAACAAATCTTTATGGAGCTTTTGGATACAGGCACCCAGGTCACTAATCATTCTGGGATACTCAGAGGGGTAGGGGTGGCAAATATTGTTGGGAGGTTTCGGGCATTCCAGACAGATATGGGGATGGGTGGTTACTGCTATCCTGTGGATTGTTCCCTGTGGCCTTTTGGTTGTGGTTGTGTTTTCCACGTGATAATGCATTCTAGGAACTGGTATCCTACACCACTGTATATCCCAAAGGCAACTACAAGGTTATGCTCCACTCCCTTATCCCAACAAATTCAGGTTATCACAGTTGGGTGAGTTGCAGACCATGCATCCCAGTGATCTCACCTCCTTGCTGCATTGTCCAGCAGTGGCAATACCACCTACCTGATGAGGAAAACGACGTTACTGAACTCATAAAGTATGTTCTATCTGTAGGTATCCTCCATTCCACTAGCTTGGTGTGGCCAGCAAAAAGTGTGAGTAGAGCATGGCAGCTGACTAGAGACTATCGGGGCTTGAATGCAGAAGTGCTTCCTTTGGTACCTGTGGTCCCAGACATTGTGCTATTTGCATATTGGCCCGAGCATACTCCTCAATATCCTCTTGGCAGCCCTACTATCAGGTAACATGGAAAGTGGGTACTTTCCACTGGGGAGTGGAGAAGGAACAGGCCCTGCAAGAGGTAAAAGCAGTCATTTCAGCTTCCCCTGTCACAATAACCTTTACAGCCTGGTTCTCACTTGAACTACTGATTTCTGACACCTGGATCCGTGCCAATTGGTCCCTCTGGCAGCAGGAAGGAACAACAGGGATTTGTAGACCCCTGGATTTATGGACCAAGAAGTACCAAGATGCAGCCCAGTGCTACTCCCTCTTCAAGAGGCAACTTCTGGTGTGCTCTTGGGCCTTAGTATAAATGGAAAGGATTGCCAAGGGCTCCCAGGTCCTCCTGAGACCAGAAATCCCCTTTGTCTTGGGTCCTGGGTTATTGGAACATCATCCAGGCAGTGCTGAACCACAAAGCATCAAATGGAAGTTGTACATTCAGGAGCATGCTCATCTGGGCCCCCAAGGAGTGACAAGTTGCATGAGTAGATGGCAGAGGTCCACTTCAACAATGATCTGTGCCACACCAGATGAGAATCCTTCCCTCCCTGCATTGGCATTCTGGAGACTCTGACTCCAGGATGCTCCACCATATGCTCAGTGCTGGTTCCCTGATGGATCAGCCAAACTGAAGCCATCTGGCATCCTTGGGCAGCAGATGCTATTTCCTTTTTCTCAGGCAGACTATATATTACTTCTCACACTGGAAAGAGTGCCCAATGGAAAGAACTACTAGCAGTCCTCTTAGCACTGGAATACTCAGACCCAAGCACCCCTGAGTACTTGTTTACTGACTCATGGGCCATTGCTGACAGCTTAGCAGTCTGGTCAGTTTCATGGATAGAATGCAATTGGAGAATCAGAGATTCTCCATATGAGGAAAGGATCTTTGGAGATAATTAGCAGTGTGGAAAGGCACCATATATGTTATCCATGATGATGCACGTGGCAAGGACCTGTATCAAAACGAGCATCATTAAAAATGACCTAGCTGATAAAGGATGCCCCAAGTTTCTTTTGATCCCTGACAAGACCAGAAGTTCCCCTTGGAGACAGGACAAGGATGAACCCTATCTGGAGGATGAACACAATGAATTTACACTCAGTGACACCTGTGAAATAGCTGAATTTCCCATGGTTGCTTCTGCTGTTGAGTGAATCTACCACCAAATTGGACATGGGGATTTCAAAACCATGAACGTATGGGCCCAGGAACAAGGAGTACCTCTAATTAAAAAAGGCCCAATCTGCCATTGACCAATGTAAGAGTTGCCAAGCTAGAGCCTGAAAAGGGCATTTAGGACCTATTCCCAGGGTCCACATCAGTCCACTTATGGCAAGTGAACTACATTGGTCCCCTCCTGCCATCCCAAAGTATGTCTTATGCCTTGGTTGCTGTAGACACGTATTCAGGCTATGGACTTGCCTTTCTAATTCATCATGTGACTGCAGTACATGTGTGGGATACCTTGAAAAAGAGGCTTTGCCAGCTCTTCAGATACCCAGACGACAACTCTGATCCCACTTTACAGAACAATCCACTCACTGATGGGAACAGTGGTGTGGAATTAGATGGATCTTCCATGTCACCCACTACCTACAATGCAGCCAGCATTGTGGAGAACTTTAATGGCTGCCTGAAAAAGGGGCTTTTGCATGTAACCCTGACAATCCTCTTACTGGATGGCATGTCCCCCTTACTCGGGCCCTCTGGAAGCCTAACTCAGTGGTTCCTCAGAAGGGAAACATGGCCTTATCCTGCTTCCTAGCACAGGAAGCGGATAAGAGTGGAAGAGGAACCCAGGCTTTGCAACATGTCTGCCCTTACACACCTCAAGATGAGGATTGGCTCTGGAAAGGGGACCAAAGACACACCACTTTTCAGCCACTGTCAAGGGATCATCCTGCTTTTTACCCCATTACACCCCCCACATGATTCCCAGATGGTGGGAGGTTAGGGCTGCTAGGCATAAGGGTGGGATGACTGAAGTGGGCTTAGAAGTGCTTAACTCACCTGGGGTGATAATCAAGTGGGCTGGACAAGCTAGGCCCAACACATGCATATTGGAGGTTAGCGGGTGACACCTAACCCTGGTTGGGCCACCAGCATCTTGCGAAACTCATGAGATAACTTTGAGGAGTCCTGGCAACTCCCATCTATCAGAAAGAGGTGGAAGTGGAATAGAAGATATGGGTAAATGGGTAAGGCACTCAGATCAATTGGAAAGGGGTGAGATTATAGCTCAAGGCACAGGACAGACAGACTGGGTGACCTTTCTCCTTCTCCCTTCTTTGCTGAGTCTGGATTGACACTCAAGGAGCTGATTTTCTTTGCCTCATATTTAAACTAACATCAGGAAGTCCTTTTAAGCTCTGTGACAAAGAAAATGGCACAGCCATTAACAGTGCACACTTTTTCCCCACACCCCTGGACAACCCGTCAGGATGCAACAACCCCTGATATAATGAAACAGGCAAATGAATCAGTCATTTTTCCAATTTATTATCTTGAACAAAGCATGCCTGCTTGGGAGGGTGGGGTTTGGTCTGTGATTCTGGATTCACCTCTTTCAGCACATCATTATTGCCCAGGCTAGGAGTAAGCAGCAATGAACATGGGACATGAAATCTGTCAGCCACCTTGGCTAACATTGCTGAGTTCACAGCATGAGCCCTTTAGGATCAGCAAAAATCATTAGACTCTCTAACCAAAGTAGTGTTTGATAATTGCATTGCCTCAGATTTCCTCCTAGCCCAACAAGGAGGCATATGTGCTATTGACAACACCTACTGTTATATGTGGGTTAATACATCAGGAGAGGTGGAACAGGAGGTGACTAAAATTCAGTGGTAATCCCACTGGATGCAGAGTGTACAAACATCCTATGTGGTGCCTCTTCAGTTGCCTCTTAGTGGTTAGGGGGGCATAGATGCAACTATTACTCCAGACAGACCTGATCACCATGCTTGGAGAAATAGTGTGCATAGGTGAAGCTCTCCTAATGTGCTGCAGTGCTGAGGTCTCCAGACCTTTACTATCAAAATTGTTGAGAGCCACATGCCAGCAGGCCCAATCTGTCTTGACCTTCCTGTCAGAAGGTGGACTTACGCTGTGGAAGCTAATGAGGAGGAGTAGGCTAAGCCTGGTGGAGACATGAGGGGTGGACTACTAGGAAGTCACAGACACACACTCAGTAGCTATCTTCCAGTCCTCACCAACCCAACCTCTGCCTGCCTTTCTATGGGTGCAGATGTTTCAGTCTGTTTCCATTCCACAGCCCAGGGGAGATGTTAGGTCTAATGAAAAGGCCTGACCATACCTAGAATCTGGAAACCAGGAGCTAGCAGCCCCCGATGCTTATTAGGGCAGGAAATCTCAGTGGCAGGACCCCTGCCCTCTGGGGTAGATAAATAATCAATGCTCAAATAGCACAGGGTCTCTCTTCTCCGACTCAAAGTAAAGTATGCGGATCTTCCATCCACTGACCCTGACTGGAGCAGTTGGCCTCCCTGGGAGACTGGCCACAATGGGAGCTTTTCCCCTGCTCTTTTGGATCTTTTGTGCTGTGTAACTAATAAAGTCGTCATTTGTTGAAAGGTTTTGTTGTGCCTGAGCCTGTGTTCCCATGATGCACCATATAGTAACTCACTCCACTATGACATCTCCCCTGGTACTACCATTAAAAAACAGGAACAAAACAGGGAGCAAAATGTCAGTATTGTCAATCTGCACGATTCTCTGGTCTAGGTGGGTGAATTTCCTCCATTTCTAAGAACCTTTAAAGTGCTGAAAGTTAATTTAGAAAAAAAACCAAAAAGCTGGTTGAACATTCTCACTCTAATTCCACTTGTAGGAAATACAGAAGGACAGAAATTAGCACCTATCTCAGTGGCATGTCATGAGAAATCACTGTGTGAAAAGGCAGAGCATGATCTCAATCAGAAGCTGCCGCAATGAGATTTTGGAACCAAATATAGCCTCCATAGCCAAGCTTCACTCATGAGTAAAAACAATCAGTCCGACAAATAAATTTCTGAGTCTTTGAGATAAAAGAAAATCCAAAATAATCTCCAATCATAATTTGTAGCAACTTCTTTAGGTTTTAGGAATTATAGCACTTGAATATTATGCAATCTTTTCTAATAGCAATTATACAAAACAATTCCATTTTCAAAAATTAGGAGAACATCTCATAATAAAATAGTTTGAGGGAAAACGAAAAAATTGGAAACCCAGGTAGGGTTGGAAATAAGACCACTAGCTGAACAGAATGTATGTCAAACAAGGAATAATAATAACAGAAAAATGCAGAGCCTGTAGCTTATATGTTAATAATGCAAGAATAATATACATTTATTCATAATAACTGACTGAAGATAATTTGCTGTGGAATAATTGAACCAGAATTAATTGTTGCTCTACTTATTTTATATTAATACTATAACCTGATATTATAAAAGATTTTCATACTAAACTTTAATGTTTTCAAAATTCATGCAGTGTTCATATCTTTTACCTATACGTACAAACATATATTTCTACACATATTATGGATCCTATGAATAAATTGAACACAGAAACACTTTAAAATTGTGTTTGATAGAAAGTAAATATGCCAGTTATATAACAAACAGTTCAAATCATTTTGGATCACTAATTACTAGTAGAGGTTTACTCTGTGGAGGAAATATGATTCTGTTTGTTTCTTTTCTGAAAGCTCCCCAAATAATAACAGAGCCTTAAGAAAGCTATAGTAATAGTATACAGAGGAGTTTGTGAGCTCTAATGGGTATCTCAAACTGTTTATTTACTCTGCCCAACCTAAAAGACAGTGAGTCATCATTGTCTTCCATCTTCTTCAACACATGAGATTTGGTACCACAGGATAAATGTGAACCTCAGTGAAGGCTAAGAATGGAAAATGGATATCAAACAAATGGTAAGAAACATAAAACCTCTAGGGTTGGTTTTGGTATACAGAGACATGACTTCAAGTCTTGCCCCTGCCCATAGCTAGCTTTGAGAACCTTACCAGGTTACTCAGTTATGCTGGGCCTCAGTTTCCTTATCTGGAAATGTAGACAATAATACTTTCCCCACATATTTCACTGACTCTTGTTGAGTAACAAAGAGAAACAATAAGAAAAGAAATTTTTAAAGTTTTCCAAACATAAGTTGCAAAACTTTGCAAGGGTGATGAGTATTATTCTTCCTAGATAGACATTGGAGCTCTGTTGAGAAAGATGTTCCGTTGACAGCAGTCTATTTAGATAATAGTCTATTCAGATATTCAAGGGTAAGTATAGTGCCATTCCACAGTATAGAAGGCTCAAAGACTTTTGATTTCAGGAAACATGTAAACTGAAATTCCTGTTCTATAAAGTTCCAATTTATGATTTGTGGTCCTTCTGACACTAGTAATGTTGACCTCTTGTACTATAAGCTCCTCAAGCACACATATTTTTGTGTTAGGACATACTTTCCAATGGCCATCCTAGAGCCACTAGGATTATGTTAAAACAGAGATGAGATGCTACCCTACTTAAAAGCTATTATTCAGCCCATTTCAATGAAATCCAGCAAACATTTACTTAGGTTTAAATCTGGACCAAGCACTGTGCTAGGTATGGAACTATTCAACAAAGATTTAGATATACTCCTGGCCTTCCAGGAACCCTCACTACTTATGAGATACTATTGAACTCCATGGGTCAGCCTTTGGGCTTTAAAACATCTGTTTCCCATTTAATAAACTGATCATGTGAAAAGACAGTTTTGAGACAAATGGGGCAATTTAGATATGACCTGTTGAGATGATAGCAGGTCATAATGCAGAATCATCAGTAATTTTATTTGTGGTATGGCATTGTGGTTATATAAAAGAATGCCCATCTTTATTAGACATGGATATTGAAGTTGGAAGGGGTAATGAAGCAAATGTGCCAAAATTTTGGTAATTGTTAAATAAAGATTGTTGGGGCATTTGAGGGAAAATTTTGCTTTTCTCTCTCCATTTGTGAATGTTTGAAATCTTTCATTATAACCACCTTTAAAAAATTGGTTCCTCAGATGTCCTTCCAAATTCCCATCTGCAAAGTACTTTCCATTTATTTGGAAGTCTTTAGCTTCTTTTGTTCTTTCCCTTCACCTAGGAGAAGCCCCAGCACCTCCAGCATCCTGCTGTTTTGGTATTATGTCTTCCGTTCTGTTTGATACAGGACTTGAAGGCCTCAGCATCACCTCTGCTGTGGAACCTTGGCTTAAAATCTCAGATAATTTGACTTCTCCCCTCTTTGGGTAGTCATAGCACTTGGTATGACATTTGTGCCATTTTTTATATTATATGTAGTTTATTTTTATTTTCTCCTCGTAAATTAGAGACGCCTTTAGATTATCTTTCTTTCCCCTAACTTATCACAAGCCCTGGCATAGAGTCTGCTCTTGCTTGAACAAGGCCCTTAAAAATTTCTGCAGGATTGTCAAATTATCACAGCAGTCACCAAGTTTAGCACTTAACATAATGGTCATTTTGTAACCCAAGTAAGGATAGTCCCAAGGTATATTTTGACTGTAGGAACATGGAACTATGCAAAACCTAGTTGTATTTGTTTAACTTAAACTACTTATTTTAGCAATTTTTAAAAAACAATTTATTGAAGTATATCATTCATACATGAACATACATAAACTATAAGTGTATTTTAGCAATTTTTGAAGTCACCTCATTCATTTAAGGCATTAAATATTTGACAGGATTCAGTGTAAACTCATTTTGGAGAGCATTGCATAACTAGGTCTCATTCGGTTGCAATGCACACTATTCCTACACACAAAATACTTTTTATTTACTAGGGAATCTTTTGACAAAGCTTTTCAGCAAATTTTGGGAGACAGTGGTGGTGCAGACCTGAGAGCAAAAAGATACTTCCAACAATGTAGTAAAGTTCTTCTCTGCTGTTACAATGTGATCTGGTTAGATAAAGTAGATTTGCTCTTTATCTTTGATTTCACTGAAATTAATTCTTCACATTTTTTAAATAGGAGTGTGCTGGGGGTGAAGCAAACATGTGGGCTTAAAAGTATATAGGTGAACTCAACATACAAACTTAGACTTTGCCAAAATAACCAGTTAGCAAATGATGCAATCTAAGATAGGTTTTTTCATATTAGCAAGGGAAATATATTTTATTAGATTAACAAACTTGTCAGAATCCAATCTTAAAACACGATTTACTTGGGCATGTGGCATGTATTTTTGAATAAAAACCAGCTTCCTTTGGGAATTGTACTCTTAAGATATTTGTTCAGATATGTTCAAGTTCTCAGTAACAAGATGCTTGAGCCAGAAAGGGGCAAGTCTGGGTAAAGTGCAGTTGTTAAGCAGTGTTTCTGAGTATGTGTTTGACAGTTGTGGTCAAATATGTAGGTGTCATCTCCCTCATGTAATCTTTACCATCTGTTGCCTCAGCTTATCTTAGGGTTCATAAATTGTGTTGTTTCTCTTAGGACCAGTTGAGAGTATAATGTTAAGCTTAATATAGAATAAGTAGCAGCCTTTTTTTTTTTTTCCTTTGCATAATCTAACCATATGTGCTCATCCAAAGAAGGCTACACAGTATTTTATTGTATTTGACCAGACTGTAATTTCTAACTTTGCTTGTTTCTTTAGCTCACTGTCTTAGTTTGTCAGGGCTCTGTGACAGTTTGAGATTATTTTATAAATCCCCAGATGGGAAAGATTATGTTTTTAAACTAATCTATTCCTTTGGTTGTAAACCCTTTGATTGCATTAAATTCAGTTGAGGGGTCTTTGATTAGATTACTTGATAAGATTGATTTTGAGTTTTTGATTGGACTAAGCCAGTGGGGTGTGATTCATGTTGAGTCTCTACCCTCTTGCTTGGTCTGATAAAAACAGAGACACACAGAGAGAGACACATAGATATAGAAGAAAAGGGAGCTACCATATTTGATTCTGCAATGTAAGAGAGGGGACTGCTGGAAAACAGAAGCACCTGAGAGGCTCAAAGAACTGAGTCACCAAGACTGAGAGAGCAGGCATGGTAAGAGTCAAGCCCTATGTCAAGTTTGCCTACAGCTGCAGAAAGGTGGAGACCTCGGCAGAGATCGGTGGCCATCTTGCTTCACCACGTGGCAAAAAGCCAAGATCAACAGTAGCTGACTTTGGTGAGAAAGCACCTCTTACAGTGCCTTGATCTGGACTTTTCATGGCCTTGAAACTGTAAGCTTTTACCCAAAACAAATCCCCTTTATAAAAGCCAACCCGTTCTGGTACTTTGCATCAGCAGCCCTTTGGCAAACTAAAACAGATGCTATGACAAATACCACATAATATGTAGGCTTAAACAATGGGAATCTATCATCTCGTGGTTTTGGAGGTTAGAAGTAGATTTCGACAGGCCAGGCTTTCTTCCCAGGTTCACAGGGTTCTGGTGCTGTCTTACTACAATCCCTGGGGTTACTTGGCTTATATCTCTCTTGCCTCTGTCACATGGTGATCTGTCTCTCTCTTCATAGTTCCTTCTCTTCTGACTTCTGGCTTCTTCTGGCTGCATCCAAATTTCCTCTACCTTATATGGAACTCCAGTCCTGTGGATAAAGGCCCACTCTGATTCACTTTGGCCTCATCTAAATAAAATCTTCGAAGCTCTTAATCACAAGTGAGTCCCTGCCTTAACTAATAATGACATCTTCAAAGACCCATTTACAAATGAATTCATACTCACAGGAATGTGGATTAGGACTTGAATGTATGTTTTGTTGGGACAAGATTCAGTCCCCAACATCCACTCCAAAGCTTTATCCATCTAACCTGCAAAGTAATAATGGCCCATGGCATTTGATAAACAATTCACCTTTTCTGGAGGACCAGGAGATTAACAATTATTTAATGAAGGGTTTTTAAATAACTATTACAAAGGCTAAGCAAAATTACAGTATATGAATTTTTTTCCAGGCAGAATTCATCAGTCGTAATCAAGAATTCTTCAGGACTGTGCATGCATAATAAATACACTTTGGGGTAAATTTACTTTAGGGTTAGAATGAAGCCTTTAGCTCCTGGATAGAATATTGTGTTTCTGAGTTGAAGTACTTTAGCACCAGTATGAATTTAAGCCCACTCAATCTTTTTGTTATACTTATTAAGCCCCACTTTCTTGGGCACATAACCTCTGCATTTTTTATGAAACCTATTTATGAAATTTCCATACTGTATGATAGGGTTACTCTTTATTATTGAAATCACTCTTACTTTCATAAGAAGTACTATTCTGCTGTACTCTACATAGTCATGTAAGTTATGCTGTCTAACAGCAGAATTAGCATTTACTTTCTCAGTTTATGAATAATAATATTCTTTTAATAACAATGTATTGAGATACACACACACCAACAGGAGTTTAAGTTGTTCAAGTTTCTTTTATTGAACAGAATAAGGATGAAATGCCATTTAGGAATTCAATGAAAATGTTATAAAATATACTCTTAATCTGTAAAGTAAATATGGTGTCTATAGCATCCTTGAGACTATGCAATGAAAATAGTAGCAAGTAAACAATGAAACAAAAGTAAGTCAATTTACCAAACCCAGAAAAGTTAAAGCATTTGATGAAACACAATTCCACAAGAAATGTGATGTGCTGACAGAACTGTTATATAACCTTCAATTTATTTTAATAATGCTGGAAGGGCAGATATCATAGCTGTTCCTGGAAATAGTTTTGAGGGTTCCAGTATGTGTTCCCATTAATTTTTTTAAAGCACCTACTATATTGTGCAACCTATAACCAGCATTGACTAATTTATATCATGTTTCCTCTTGAGGCTGACTCAGGTTCAGTTCTCCTAAAAGGGTTTCAACTAAGCAGTGTGTAGGAGTCATATGCAAAGAAGCTTCTCCATGCAGGACAGAGCACAGCCTCAGGAAGGTCACAGGGGTCAAGCTGATTACCTCCTCCAGCTCTGGCAAGCAGAGGGCTCAGCTGGGTTACCCAAGTTCACAACAGGCAATTGACATTCAGCTGCAGCTCTCACTCATTACCGGATCAGCAGGGATCTGTCTGGGCTTCAAGTTAACTCTTCGGTGCCCTGTGACAGGATTGCAGTGAAGCAGAAGAAAGAAGTAGTAAGGTAACTTCACCTCAGCTTACTTATTCCTCGTTGTTATTCCAAAAAAACTGAACCTTTTTCAAACCAATATCTAATAAACCTCTTACAAGTGGAAGCAAAGTTTGTTTCAAAGGTGCTAGATAAATCACAAGGAAACAAATATCTGTCCCATATTTGTTCATTATGCAGTAAAGATTTATTTCTAAGGGGGGGAGGTGGGATATGTTTTATCATCCCATCAAGAATTCCTATTTTGTCTTTAATAAAGAAGGCCCCATATGATTTTTTTTTTTTTTTTTTTAAGATAATAGTAGCAGTTGCAATTCTTTGCCACTTATGACTACATTTTTTCCCCCTGAGTTGCCCATGTAAAATTTTTTTTTTTTTTTTTTTCTTTTTTAAGGATTTATTTATTTATTTACTTTTATCCATTTTTACACCCCTTCCCCCTCCCCCCCGTTTTTGCTGTTTCTGTGTCCATTCGCTGGGCAACTCTGTGTCCATTTTCTGCCCTCTCTTCTCATCCTTCTCCTCCTGTCTTCACTGGGATTCAATCCTTGGAATCTCTGATGTAGGAGAGAGGCATCCTGCCCGCACAACCTTAGTTGCTGGTTTTTCGGTGCGTCTCATCTTGCCTCTCCCTTGTGTCACTCTCCTATTATGTCATCATCTTGCTGTGTGGCTCGCGGGAACTGGTGGTGCGCCCGCGCACAGGGCCTGGCGGCCCACGCACCTTCTATATATTTTTTAAATTTTTACCAGGAGGTCCCGGGGATCGAACCCAGGTCCCTCCATATGGGAGATGGACGCCAACCAGTAATAGCCCCCTGCTATATCTCTTAAGGCTGACCAGAGATACCTAGAGTTACAGTCTTTTCCCATATAGGATGGACATATAATAAATCAGGCTTAGTTTATCACCAGCATTCTAAAAACCAGACCTAGGGAGGAAAACGAGGTCTGGGGACACATGCATGGTTTCTAATATAGCGAATGTTTAGCCCACCCTGATTATCACAGAATCAGGACAGTGAGAATATTCGCACCATGTAAAATTAACCTTAGGGAAAACCTTAACAACTCATCATCTAAGCAATGAAATCATAGCTTTTAAGAAGTTTGGAACTTCTCCTTTTAATGGGTTACAGGAATGGAACTCTAAGTGGTAGGCCTCTTCCACCAGACTTTGATCTTCCGTTGACACATTATGATCTTCTGGGAATGACTTAACCTGTCTGCCTCCAAAACCTATTTGTAAATAAAGAATAATTATTTATTCTTTAATAGTTAATTAATCCATGAAACATGTCTTTATGGTAGCTATGGGAAGACTCAATCACTGTTACATCCAAAGGCCTCTAAATCATTTCTAACATCACTACCTCTTCCTTCTTCAGTGTTCTACTGGCCCTGGAACACATTATGATGAATCCTTGGTTATCTTCTTTTATTACTAATTACTCCATCAACTGAAGATCTACAGACAGTTGGGGACAATTTTCACTCAACTGCTGTATTTAATAAAATACTATTATGCTTTTTTTTTCAGGGTCAAACATTTGTGAGACCAAAGCTGTACCTTAAGGAGCTTAGAGTTTAATGAGAAGAGCCAGAGTTATAAAACAATGTGGCCAATTCTAGAAAATCCAAATGAATAATTCAGATTCCAAGTGGATTTGGGGAGTTATGTATTATCCAATGTCTTTTTCTGACTCTATCAGATGACCCAACTAACTGCCAAAATCTATGCTTGGCCTGAGAAAATAAAGACTACTTAAAGAGATTCTCTCAATCGTGACTTCAATCACAAATGCCAACAGAAATTCTCAGATCTACTTCCTTCTGGAACATTCGAAGCTATTGGCCATTCTTCTCATTATGGAGGTTCTGGGAGCTGTATCAGACAGTGTTTCGTTTCAGCTTGAATGAACTAAGTTGCGAAAAGCTAGTCACAAATAATTTTTCGCTCTCTTCCTTTCTCTAACCATACTTTCATTTGATGATTTCAATCACCCCTGTGGCTTTAACCATCATTCTCCAAATCTCTGGTGTTCTCAGTCCTCTTTTAAGCTCGAGCTCCATATCTGCACTGCCTATCCTGCATTTCCCCTGGCGTATCCCATGGGCATTTTTAACCCAACAAGTCTATAGTAATGTCTCTCCCCAAACAAGCTCCTTCTCCTGACCTTTTGCTACATATGGACTCATTCCCTGCCCCCCCACTGCCCCCAGCTATCCAGGCTCTCAACTCCAGAGTCAGCTTTGATTTCTTCCTCTTCTTTGACCCCTAAAACTTTTCTCCCATAGATATCCAATTAATCTTATTTTCAAACTTTCCTTCATTTAATACACTTTGTTCACAGCTCATTATCAGATCTGTCTTCCTAAAACAAAACTATAATTTTTTTCACTTCTCTGTGACACCTTCAGGGATCACAAGGTAAATTCCAAACTATTAATCTTACATACAAACTTCTATAATCTGGCTCTAACTTTTCTTTTTTCAGCTTTATCACTAGTGATAACTTATATTATTTTTATAGCCATCCCCCAAGTTACTCACCATTCCCAAATATGCTCCATGTAGCACTGCCTTTTCCCATAGACCCTCGCCTTCTCTACAATCAATACCCTGTAGTTCTTCAAGAACTAGTTCAGATGTCCCCTTCTCCATGAAAGTGTCACTGAGTCATCTTACAAATATGCTGTCTTCTGATATATAGCTTTTAGGTTCTACTTTTCTTACAGAACTTAACATCTTCTATCAGGAACATAGCTGCTTGTGAATGTACCTTTACTTCTAAATTTTATGAAGGCAGACATTGTGCCTCAGTGGTGTTTGAATGCCCCCCAGCACCTAGCACAATCCTTTGTAGACAGTAGATCCTTAATAAATATTTATTGTTAAAGCAATATGAATGAATAAAATAGAATAAAGCCCACCTGTTTCTGAGCAATTAGAAATTTAAAAAATTTTAGGACATCAAAACGTTAATGAAGGGAGTGGATGTAGCTCAAGTGGTTGAGCGCCTGCTTTCCATGTATGAGGTCCTGGGTTCTAACCCTGGTACCTCCTAAAAACAAACAAATGGAAAAATCAACTCTCATTGGGAATGAATGTAACTTAGTGTTTGAGCACCTGCTTCCCATGTACGAGTCCTGGGTTTAATCTCTGGTACCTCCTAAAAAAAAAGAAACCTTTAATGAAATTCATTTTAATTCATCATTTCCTGTATTCAAATTGCCACAAGGGCACAGGCAAAATTCAGATATATATTTTTTAACCTGTGGAATAAAGGACAAAGGAAAGCTATTAAATGAGGAGTATAAGAAATAAAATGTAAAAAGTAGATACCAATTTGAATATTCCTTTGGATTGCAAATAGAATGAAAATATCAGATAGGGTAATCAAACCATTCTCATTAGACTCTCAACTAATAACTTGTAGTAACAATCCTGAGGAATATTAACAGTGATATCCAAGCAAGAATGCTTAGAGAAGGGAATGAAATACAAAGGAGTGTGTCTGGAAAATATGACTAATTTCTTATTGTATTATTGTGAGATGATTAGCAAATTAAATGTTAGTAAGTCAAACCCTAAAAAATGTATCTTTTTGTATAAAAGGAAAGACTAGTTTGCATGCCTTGTGGTAGAGATTATAGAGAATATGAAGTTGTTGAAGAGGATGCAAAACTACCTTTTAAAAAAGGAACAGTGGCAGTATGGTAATGAATTTTAGTATAAATAAATATGGTCCAAAATTTGTCAATATGGTGAAATCACCATTTTGAAAATATCCTTGTAAAATACTTTAGAAATACCCACCACATGGATGCACATTTTTTTATTTCTGAAAAAAAAAATTAAATTTTGTCTAATCACTGATTTTAACCTCTAGGTTTGATTCTGCCACTCCTAGGCCATTAGAAACGCACCTGTTTTCCCATGTTCTTGACTTAAAATCATGTGTTTCCTATAGTGTATTTTCCCTCCCCTGGCAGTTAATTTTTCATTCTTGTTCTTATTCAGAAATAACGAATTTTTAGCTGTTGGTATATGGGTGTAAGGATGTGACACACTGGTCCAATATGTGACTTCCTGCAATTTCACTGAACCATTGTTTGCAGTGTTTGGCTATGTTTTCTCTCCTATTTTTCACCTGCAATGTGGCCCCTGCTTTTACTAAATAAGGGTGACCTCAGAGGAGGCTGATCTGTCTACTCTCTGATTTCTCAGAAGATCATAATTAGGCTGCGATTGAAATTGTGCTTCAAGGTAACTTTAAGTCATCACTTTCCAGGTTGCTTATAGTCATCTCCGTTCAGATAAGTGCACCGTTGTGTTACAGCTTGGAGATCTGGCATGACCCATTCTGCCCACATCTTCATTTCAGTGCAGGAGAGTTGCAGTAAGCATTGCTTCAAGGCTGATATGTAGCATACTTAATATTAAATCACCTGTGTGTGATCTGTGTTTTAACAAGCCCTCCTGGTGATTTGGATATATGCTCAGTTTGAGAACCAATGGTTTAGGTAATTAACAATAACTGTTGTAACAGACAAACTCCCAAATCTCAATGGTTAACACTACAAAGGCTTATTTTTTGCTCATATCACAGTCCAATATGGGCTAGGCATGTTCTTGCATCTAAGACATCTTGAACACCTGGCTTCTAAGTTGCTGAGGAAGGGAAAGAGATCTGAAGGATTGCTTGGGAAGAGTTTATGGGCCAGGCTTGGAAGTGGCTTGCATCACATCTGCCCACGTTCTGTCAGCTAGAATCCAGGCACATAATTGCAACATATGGCAAGAAAGCCTGGGAAACGTAGACGTGCACATGGTTAGCCGTGAGAGCTAACAGTTGCCACAAGCAGGATCAGAGAAACATTACATTACCTCATCCATGCAGATAGATTGTTCTTTTTGTTTTATTATTTTTTATAGCACCCATGGTTCCATTAAAACCCAACTGTTCTGTTAAAAGCCATCTTCCTGTTTGTAGTTTTCCCCTCCAATAGCACAGGGTCTCTTTATTCCTTCTGGAGCTTTATGTCTAAATCAGTCTGTGGCCAGGGCCAGGGCCAGCCTGGACAGTATGAACACTCTTTGAAAGAAAAGGTCTTGTTCAAACTGTACTGAATGGTAGAAATGAAATATTATTATCTCCCACCCTACACCCTTTGCATCCCTGATCCCATTTTCTTGCAGATACCAACCTTCAACCTTGTGTAGTTCTTCTGGTTAATTCCATGACTCTTAGTGAGAGGTCATAAGTTCCAATTCCATAGAGGCCAGACAGATAATGGAAACAGATGAAGTAGCCCACATTGTAACAGAGCTAAAGGGCCTAGAAACTGTGGCCAATAGAATAGCACAAGCTCTGTATAAAAGAAGACTGCTCCCCAGTGTTGACTAATTGCTCCCAAGCAAGCATGTAACCTCAGTTACTAAATCTTCTCTCCTTTTTTTTCCCCAAGAAAAATCATAAATCTGTGAAGTTTTTTAACTTTTACAAACATTGTATTAGAAAGAATACACAACAAAAATGGTCTGTTTTGCAGAATTGGCCAGCACTAAACTGTATATTTATGCCTCCATTTTCTATTTAACAACTCTAAATTGTTTAACAATGGTAAACCTCCAAATTTATAATTTAAAATGATATCTCTGTTTTTTCATACAGAAACTGATATATTTTGCTAACATATACTCTCTCCTTACTGCCACTTGATTTCCCTCCCTTAAATTTTTATTAGTCATGTTATTACTCATCGAAGTTGATGTTAGCTCCTTATGTCCCATTATTAAGGTAAAGAAATTAGTGCTCCTATACATCTTTTCATCTTCTTCCCCTCTATACTTTTTTTTTTTTTAGCTCTGTTAACTGTACCGTTATTTTTATATCAGCCCAGTTTATACTATTTAAATCTTATGTTAACATTATAATTAATTATTTAATGATTTATCTATAGTTTAGATTCTAAAGTCCAGAACCAATAAATAACTTCAATATTACAATGATCATATCTACTAGTCATCATAGAGCAAGTAGTAGAGTGATGCAATCCTATTACTTTAAATCTGGGCCACTCAATAAACAATGTATCAGGGTAAAGGGCAAGTGGATTCTCTGTTTATACACTCCACAAGTAAATGAAAATCACTCCACTTTGCACTTTTTTTTCATATTTAGAACAGAACTTCCTTCTACAGATTTTTGCTTTTCCAGAAGTTTCTAATTTTTTATTTTCTTTTCCTTATCGGCAGAAGAAATATAAGCCTTTATTTTATCACTACAATAATACTACATTATAAATATATTATATTTTGAAGTTCAGTGATCAGAACCCTTTATATTTGTGTTCTAGTTTTGACCATTTTTCTTCTCACCTACCATAAAGCCTACTGTAAAGGGATTTCTTTTCATTGCACTCTTCTGCTGGGTGCATTGATTCTTGTATCCCATGGATTCTCTTTCTTGAATTCATTTTCAGTTGTTCTGGAAAAAATCTATAATTACTTTTTTTCAGAAAAGCTATGTGAGAGATAAACTTGTGTATTTGATACTGTCTTCATTTTATACCCTCACACTGAAATCAAAAGCATTTCTTTTTACCTTCACACTGAAATCAAAAGCATTTCTTGATTGTTTTTCTCAACATGTCTAGGTCTTATCAGTGCCCAGATATGGGTCATTCATCCCACACCCAGTTGGCACTTTGACATTTCTTCAGCTCTGGGTAGTTTTCTTCTCTTCCTTTTCCTCTGCTATCTCCATTTTCTTCTGCTTTATTATCCCCTTCTCTATTCTCTCTGTTTTCTTCTTTTGGAATTTCTCTTAGATAAGGATATTGGACTTCCTGATTATTCTCCATGTCACTTAATTTTTCTTTTATATATATATATATATATACACACTAATTTGGGGGACTTTTACTCTATGTTCCAGATTAAGATTTGCTTGATTTGTATTCTGGCACATTTATGAAGTTTTAAAACTTACCAGTCACATATTTATTTTCTAAGAACTTTCATTTTCTAACTGTTACTTTTTCATAGTAGTCTCTTCTTGAGTATATTTGTTGTTTTGAGGGCAACATATTCCTGAGTCTCTGAAGAAACTTGTTATAATTCTGTTCAGTGAGTTATTTCTGTTTCCTCTGAAATCACCTTTTCTGTTCATTTTTCTTAGTCCTTTTTGACCCTCTAGTTTTCCTCAAATGAGAGGTATTCTTTTGTTGCCCACTCATGGTGAATAAAAGACTCAATTAATGAGTAGAAATACCTGGGGTTGGTTTTTACTGCCAGGAAATTGTGGACAGGGTGCCCACTGAGAACTCTCTGTAGGAGGGTAGATTATGCATAAAGAGCAACAGATGCACTTAATGATGTGTAGGAGAGGGATAGGCAAGCAGGCTCTTGCCTCCCCACTCCAGGTGGTAGGGGGAATAATGAGAATGTAGCTTGCTCTAGGTATTGACTCCCACTGAAGCCCCTACTTCTCTCCTTTAGAAAGCATTTCCCTGGGAAATGTCTCTTGAATATCTTATGGGCTCAGATCTCTTTCCAACCTCCTTGCACGTGATCTATATAGCAGGAACTGTATTTCTCAGGCTCCCTTGTCAACTGGCTAGCTTTAGCCAATGGGAAGCACAGGTGGAAGACTGGAGTGTGGGAAGAAGGGAGAAGCCAAGGTATTTCTCCCTGTTTCTGTGCTTCAAGTAGCAGCAGCATCTCAGGAAGTGGTAGCATTTCCTCCATGCCTTCTACCAACCAGCTGACACTGGGCAGGCCTGACGTACTTTCAACTCCAACTTGGTGGCTACAGCTTTGCTCTTTTGGAACACTACCTTTTCCTTTTTTCTCTCTAGCACTCATGATGGAAGAAGCTTGCTGCTACTGCAAATCTCTGAGTTGCATTGCCATCTGGAGCTCTAGGGTATTTCCAATTCTTCCCATCATTGGGATAATAAATTCCTTGTGGTAATTTTCTCAGTTTGGAATACCCGTGAAGATTTCTGTTTTCCTGATTATACCCTGAGAGACACAGTTTACAGCATAGTCCTGGTTTCTAATCTGCTGATTCTTAGCTTGAAGTTTCTCTTAACCATCACCTGGAGGAAGGGGCCTCCCTGAATCTCAATTTTCTTCTGTAATTCTGTTGAGATGATGGCTGGCTTCCTCCACCCAGGGGATGTACTTACATTTAATTCCATCTGCTTTCTTTTTCTTCTACCCCTTTTTACTCTCTATTGCCTCCTTTTACAAATCTTTATCAATTTATCCCCTTTTGAACATCCTTACTATCATTTTAATGGCATTTGGAGAGGAGGAGAAGATGAATATGCACACTCAGTCTGTTGTCTGCTAGCAGAAGTTTTTGGTCAATTTTGAGGAATTACTTTATCTTAAGAAAACTGGAAACTTTGCAGTTTTCAAGAGTGTTTTTGTTTTTACAAATGTATTTATATTTAAAATACTGAGGTTCAATATAATGGTTATTCCTCTTTATACAGGTAGAGGCTGATTATTTTGAATTAGGCAAAATTATAGAATTTGGATGAGTGTTTTCTGCCCTGCCCTCTTCATGTAATTCAGCCTCTGCACATTGGAACACGCCCTGTCTCTCTCGAGGTTACATGGTTTAATCGGTTATGCTGTGAACACACCAAAACTATTTAATTTGCTAATTTGGTCCTGCAGTGATTTGAGTATGTCCCTTTCATTTAGCCACTCTGTTATGACACAAACATGATTATAATGCAATAAGAAAAGACGTTTCCTCTGCAGATTTTCTTTTCTAGTTTTCTAGTTTCATTGAACTGAAAACATCTATCTGTTTGGGAAAGTGTAGAAATTACATAATGACCAGATAAGGGTGGATTCAATCATCCCTAAGGATTTTTATAATGACTAGAAAATAGTGATCTAAATATTTAGGATTAAGTCTACCACAAATTCATTGGAATTGAATATCTCGTAAAGTTATAACATGCAGACCCTCCTACTGTTTTCTATGTAAAAATAAATGTGGTTAATAAATGTAAGGAATAGACAATTAATTGGGTGTCCACTCAGTTGACACTGGCCCATGTTCTCTGAGAAATTCAACCATGTGTCTCCAGCTGCCCTTTTCTGATTGTTGCAAAACCTTTTCCATTTTGATAGATATTGACTGGCCCAGGGTAGACACTGACTATGGTGAGCCAATCAGATTCTCTCTCCAAGGAACTCCTATTCAGAGTCATCTAGTTAGTCTCTGATATTGGCTGGAGATGAGCAATATGTAAAAAGTCCCTAATGTTGGGCAGCCACCCATCTCCCACCATGTGGAAAAAGAAGCAGTGAAACAACAGAAGAGAAAAGACACAAACCAGCAAAGAGAAACAGAGATGAGAGAGAGAGAGAGAGAGAGAGAGAGAGAGAGAGAGAGAGAGAGAGA
>JAKSZT010054524.1:7860374-7923204 GCA_026826555.1 Tolypeutes matacus
AGAGAGAGAGAGAGAGAGAGAGAGAGAGAGAGAGAGAGAGAGAGAGAAAGCTCTTCTGAATTCTTACAATAAAATCTCCTTTTTGCTTAAGCTGGGTTGAACTGGTCTGTCACTTGCAACGAAAAGAATCTAAAATAAAACAACAGCAAAACATGGAAACTGTTTCCCTCCAAGTACATGAATAAAAGAAATTCAGAAACTGCTGGTTTGCATCTGTGTAGAGAGAATGAATTGGCTGTACTAACTATTTTGTTCTGATTCCAGCTTGACTTCCTCTGTTTTTTGTTTTTTTCTTTATTAACAAATCCACATAAGAAATGTACCTTCAACAATTTGCATAAGTTTTCAGCAAGCATAGGATTCCTGAATGTTTAGAAGATTTACTACATTTAGTCAACATATTAAAAATTTGTATTACATTTTATGTAATCTTAGGGAGTTTTGATAAAACTCATTAAATATTTCTTCTTGAATGAGTTTTATAGAATCCAACACAGTGTCTAGTAAATAGTAGGTGCTCACTAAATGTTAGCTCCTGGTCCCTTTCCTTCTTAAATTAGTAAATTTTTGATTGATCGATTTCTTTATTTATTCAGGAAACTTATGAATACCAAGAACTGTAGCAAGTTGTGGGGCTATAAAAGTCCTAATGTCAGGAAGGGACCCATGCTAGAACTGCACAGGAGACATGTACAGGCAAATACTGTCTGCTAAGGCCCGTCATAGAAGGATGTGCAGAAACTTACAGGAGCACAGGCGAGGAGCAACTGTGGGCGGAAGGCAATGGTAACTAATTTGCCGGTTCAACCATTGAGGACGTCCTTTAAATTTCATGACCCTCAATTTATTAGTAGTAAAAAAGACTAATAAGAAGTGTATTAATTTTCCCTGGAGATTTGGGGGAACGCCACAAACAAGAGGTGACACTAGAACTTGGGTCAGTAAGTATTTAATCGGGGATATAAGTTTTCCCAAGGAAGGATATTCTAGCAGGAAGAAATAGCACCCCTTCCAGCAGTAGGGAAGAGCCTTGTGGGATTCAGTAAAGACAGTGCTGGAAAGGAGTGGTTGGAGAAGCAGGTTAGGCTTGGTTGGGAAGGGGCCATTTAAGGAGATGGGATTTCATCTCACGGGTATTAAGAAGCCAGCCGAGGCTTTAAAGCATGAGCATAGCAAACACATTTTCTTTTAGGTAGATAACTGCAGGATTGATGTAGAAAGCTCTAAAAGGAAATGGGAAAAAACAGTCCAGTCTAGAATTTTCTTAAGATAAAGTGGCATCTATACTCTGATTCCTGTGTTTGTTCCTTAGGGACGATTCATTCCCAAGACTCAAAATTCTGATACGGATTGCGGTGGAAAAATGCTACCTTCCAAAAAGTGCTTATGGGTTTAAAGGTCATCCTGAAGACAGAGAAGAAGAAATATGTGTGCTTAAATATAAATTGAGGAAGATAAATATTGACTATTTTTACATTGTAGGCACAATAGAAGATGTTTACAGTTGGTTGAATGAGTCCACTGATGGCTGCTTGGTGGGGCCCAGGGCTTAAAGCCATTCAGCCAACTTTAGTAACATGGCCTATTTAATCATATTACTGCAACTATTGGTGTACCCAAATTTCCTTCCTACACTCTGTAATAAATTTAAGTCATGTGCCTATCTTGGGTAATAATAATAAAGCTATGAGCCATGTGGTCCAGTTTCAGAATAGTACTGGAGTTTAAATAAATTTTTCAGAATCCAAAAACTTATTACAAAATAATTAAAATTGCTTACTTCTTTGCCTAGACCATCACAAAGAGAATGCATATACACAGCAACCCCTCCTAAATCCCCTTTTGCTCTTCCTTCACTCACTGCAGCTGCCTTCATACCTCTTACTTTTTAAATACCCTGAGAGATTCTTTCTCCCATCCAGCCTGAGCACTGTTTTATCTTTTCCCACAACTTTCCTTCTAAATTTTAACCAGAGAGTTCAAAAGAACCAGTGTGGCAAAAAAAAAAAAAAAAAAAAAAAAAAAAAAAAAAAAAGATTCTTATTAGACAACAGGGGAAGAAAGAAATTAAGAGAACACGGTAGCCTCTTTAGCAAGCAGGGCAGAGGAAGGCTGGGACCATTCATACATAAGCGATTTATCTCTATTAGTAAATTGGACCAGAGTGAACGAGGAATGGGAAAAGGGTTACGCTAGGAAAGAACAATTTGAGGCATGGGACAAGCTGGCACATATGAATCTTGTCTGATAAACTATGTCCTATTCTACATTTCACCCTCGGTTTAATGGCAGGGATGTTATTTGGATAGACTGTGATTTTATTTTTCTTAAGTCCTTGTAGGAAATGGGGAGACAAGTTATAAGTAAAATAGTAATAAAATAAAAGCAAATATTTACTGAGTGCACATTATGGACCACACACTTTTTAAACATTATCATATTTAATCCTCACAGATACCTTTGAAAAATATACTGTTATCCCCACTTTAAAGATAAAAGAACTAGGCATTAGAATCCTTAAATACTTGCTAAAGTTGGTGGAGCCAGAATTTGAACCCAGGCATTTTTAGTCCAAAGTCCGTAATTTAACAATTGCACTGACAATGTGCTGCAAACTTCTTCTTCTATGTTAAGTCTCTTGAAAGGATGGAGGGAAGAGTAAAAGGCATTATAAAGAAAACATTAAATGGAAGTTATTGTGTTACTTAATGATACCTCCTATAATTATTGGCGCTTATAAAAATGAGAATAAAATTTACATGAATGTTAAAATTGTAATCTTATAGGGTCAGAGGTTTATTATTAGAATCAGCCAGCAACAATAACATCTATAGGAGAAATGACTTTAAATACCACTTTTCAAGCAAATAAGCAGTGTTTGAACAAACCCTAATTGTGCCACACATTTTGGAAGTTATATGAGATGTGTAAAACTTTGATACTGAATATTAAATGACTACCTGGGAGACATATAAAGGGTGTAACACCTTGTATTGCTTACAGCACATATTCAATTAATGTTGGTTCCCTACCCTATTCTCCTTAATGAGTTTGAGCTCTACTTAGGGAAGCATAACTAACACGTGTGAAACATACATAAATTAGTGAAACATGACTAGTATAGGCGATACCTCCTATATTTTAAACAGAAGTGAGGTCATTAGAAAAGATTTCCTAGGGGAAATGGGCTCTGAACTGGGATTTGACAGATTGATAAAATTTGCATAGGTGAAGAAGCTTTGGGAACTTATTTTAAGAAAATGAAATAATTTAAATTTATATGAGATTAAATATGAGTTTAGGGAAGCCTTGAATTTATTTGTATAGCTGAGTTAGACTCCTTTCTTTGAAACTGAAAATAAATCCCATAAACTTCTAGGAAATGATAAGATTTTAAAACTTTTGGCTACAATGGACTAAACAGTTATAAGCATGTTGGATCTTTAGATAGCACATTATCCCAAGTGGATTAAGTATTATGAGTGGAGACATCTGATCAGAAGAGTTTTTGAAACAAAACAAAGCTACATATCAAATGTCTGGTTTTACTCCAGAAAAGCCTCAGAACCTGGCTAAAGGGAAATATCTTGAATGTGTTTCTTTGGATAATAGCCCAGCTTTTCAGATGCTTGTCACAATAAGAGGATCATCTTCTTATGTTCTTATAAATATAAACTTTCTTCCCTGTAGTAAAAATATTAATCATTGCATGCAACTTTCATTACTCAGTATATTACACTGTCAGTCACAAACAAATAAGAATGTAAGTTTGAAACATGATTAATGAAACATCAATACCTTACAGAGCAGCAATTGTGTCTTTAGCCATACATTTTTGTTATTTTTTACAGTCTTGGCATTTCTTGTGTATTTTCAAGGCACCAATTTTGTAAAAGTAAAGTCTAAATCTTGAGAGTGACTTTTTATTTTAGAGGAGAAAATAAAAGCTGAGATATATTGTCATTAGTCCTGTGCAGCATAACTTTAAAAGACAACAGAATTACACACATTTATACCACCATTGTGTATTATACAAACTTGCTATATTCTGCATGGTGCTGGTAAATTCCAGAGGAAAGAGGAGTCAAAAGTGAGAACACTTAAATAACATTAGGTCATATGGATTTATTTTTGATACAGTGCACATGGGATTAAATACATATTCTTATTAAGGCTAATTAAAATCACATGCCACAGTGGAACTTATTGTCTTTAATTTGGCCAAGTGCCATTTAATGCCAAAAATATTTCATAATTAATTTGATATTTATACATTGTATATTGTGCCTAGTGGGCATCACTTGGGATAATATATGTAAAATGCTCTATAAACTAAAAAGTATCCTAAAAATGTGAGATTATCACAAGTTATCTTTGACCAGTATATTTTAAAAGGAAAATGTGGTATGTGTCTAATATTTTTATAGTAAGCCTCCATTTGGTTATTTTGTAAATGAGTGATTCCAAATACATTGCCTTCATTAAATCTTTTGGTACTGTAACTTTTAGAATTAAAATATTAAATGAAGTAAAATATTCAGATAACTTCTTTATTTTTTTTCTCTCCAAATGACTTCAAAAGAAAGGTAGATATTAGAACTTGTGAGAGTTTGAAGCTGGGTGGACCCCCGAAAATCCTGTTCTTTACTGAATGCATTCCTATCCATGTAAACCTATTGTAGGTGGGAACTTTCGATGAAATTACTACAGTTAAGGGTCTTTGATTAGAATGCAGTTCCCAGGATGGGTCTTAATTTTCTTACTGCAGTCCTTTATAAACAGAATGAATTCAGAGAGGGAGAGAAAGCCTTGGAAGCCAGAAGCTGAAAGCAAGGGAACAATCCAGAAGAGAAGGGAGAGACCAGCAGATGCCGCCATGTATCTTGCCATGTGACAGAGGAATCCAGGCTCACTGGCATCCAGTCTTCAGGAAGAAAGCATCGCCTTGATGATGCCCTGATTTGGACATTTTCATGGCCTCAAAACTATAAGCCTGTAAGCTAAAAAATTCCCCTTGTTAAAAGCCAACCCATTTTATTATATCTGCTTTTGGCAGCTTAGCAAACTAAAATAGAACTTAAGATAAAAACTGCTTTAAGTGCATTTTCTACTTATTTAAAGATAGGTTAAGGTAATTAATACCTCAATTTGGTCTCTGCAAAATGTTATTTGGAGCATGATGCTAGGAAATTGTTGGGACTTGGGTCTTGTAGGCATCAATTTTTAGTTCCACTTTCTAATGAATATAATCACTACTAAGCACAACAATCCACAAATAGTGGCACTATTGGGTTGGGTCATGACCATGTTCAATAAGCAACAAAATTGTTACTTTGGGCCTCAGATGGGGACAAGCACACTTCTTCCACTGACATATTTCAAAGTCCAAGTCCATCGAATAGAGGTGAGGGTTGGGGGAGGGAGCGGGTGAACACTGGGGATTTGTGGGCAGGTGGGTGAAACTACAATGATGAGAAAACCCTTTTGGCAATATGACAAGGAAGGGTTACTGGTTTAGGGTGTTGGATGGGGGATGGGCATTTGGGACAGGACACAACTGGGGCACTCTTCAAGAGAATGTGCTAGTGATCATTTTGTCAGAGTGTGCTGTATCAGTGGGGGGAGACCCACATAATGAGTGGAAGGAATTGGACTCCCATGCTGGGGAGGCCCAATATATTCTCAAACACAGGGGACAGTGTCTATCGAGAGCATGGGCAGCTCCTAATAGAGGAGGACAGACTAGTGTGTCAAGCTCTCAGCATTGTAACAAATATCTATGAACTTCGTCCTCCAAGGAGTGAAGCCTGGTGGTCACCATGGACCCCAAGGGGAGGGGGAGGGAGGAATAGAATAGATGGAAAAGGAGGTATTTAGGGTGCAAGGGAAGTATTCTGCATGATCTTGCAATGATGGATACAGGCCACGTTAAATTTCAAAAAAAATTTATAAAACTGTATGGTCTAAAGTGTAAACCATAATATTAACCATTGACCATGGTTATTAGCTGTGTTTCAATATTTGTATATCAGTTGTAACAAATGTACAATCCACATGTAAAATGGTTATTAATAGGGAAGGGGAAAAAGAGGGAGGATATTGGGTATATGGGAGTCCCCTGTATTCTGTATGTAACTTTGATGTGACCTAAAACCTCTTTGAAGACAAAAAAAAAAAAAAAAAAAAAAGTAAGACACTGGAGAAGAAATGAAAGAAAATGCCACTGTACATACAGGACAACAGCTATTACAGTGATAAAAGAGAAAACATAAAAAAAATTTTTTTACTATTTTTCATTTTTAATACCCCATTTTAAAACTTTATTTTAGTTTTAGTTTTTCTAAATTATCATGCATTTTATTTCTTATGTTTAACCCTGTAATTGTTATTTCATTTTTCTATTAATTGAATTTGGCAACATTCTTGGCTTCATTTTTGAAGAAGTTTTGGATCACAGAAAGGTTACAACTATGGCAGGGAAGGATCAATGGTGTGGGGTATCAGTGATGTGGGATACATGGGAGGAAGTTCACCTGAGCATACATATAAGGTATATAAATATGTTCAAATGTTCATGGGGCATTGCCACAGTGGGTAGAGATTTACACAACAGCTCAAGGATTTTTGAATCCCCATCCTTAGGAGCTCTGCCACATTCTCTAATGAAACAGCAAAAATTCCCCAAGTACAGGGGCAATGGCTAGTGAAGACGGATGGTTCACTGATGGGCCCTTGATATTGACGACTATGCTTATGAGCCTTTTGCTTTTGAATTTGCAACTTGGCCTAGTGTTGTAGGGTGCCTAAGAGTTACCTCCTGAGAGCCTTCTTGTTGCTCAAGTGTGGCCTCTCTCTAAGCCAAACTCAGCATGTGGATGCATTACCTTCCCCCCAGTGAGGGACATGACTCCCTGGGATGAGCCTTCCTGTCACTGAGGGATTACTACCAAGCACTGGCTGGTGACACAACTGGAAAAAGACCTTGCATAAAAGGGGGAAAAGGTAACGACAAATGAATTTATATGGCTAAGAAACTTCAAAGTGAGTCAGGAGGTCATCAGAGAGGTAACACTTATGCACGTATCAGCAGGATCTCATAGATGGCCAAAGTGGACACTACTCCAAATAATGGGGCTCCTGAGGGCTCCAGAGACACCCAGGTCCTGCAATTGTGGCAGATAGCTCTGGAGTTTGGTACCTTGCCAGTGGGCCATACTTTGGAGATTGTGCCCCCGAGTGTGACAGAGTTGGACTCAGATGTGACTTCTCTACACATGCCTCTTCAGTCCCTTTTGTCTGAACCTATAGTTGGTGCTGGAGTTGGTAGGTGTACATCCAGGAAACTTGAATCTCTGGGCTGTCCATGTGCTGGCTGGGCCCTGAGCCTCAGAGGAGTTGCAGCACCTACTCTCCAGTTCATTGAACTCACCAGGACAGCTGACAGGGAGGTGAGGATGGACAACCACCACACCAAGGAACCCAGAGAGTCTACAACTGCAAGCGAGTCCTGTCCATTAGCCATATGGGATCAAAGTCCCCTCTCAATTAGAGATGGAATGGGTACCACCATCCCAGAATCCTCAGGATTGGTGAATCAAATATGGACTAGAGTAGACTTACTAGTTTTCTACTATAGACTTATTGTGATTCTAGCAGTTGAAGAAATTATATAATTGATGTGGAGACATGGCCACTGAGGTGCTGAAGTCAGGGAGAGGGAAAAAAGAGGTATAATATGGGGGCATTTTCAGGATTTGGAATTGACTTTGACTTGGATGACATTGTGGTGACAGATACAGGCCATTATACATCCTGCCATAGCCTACAGAATTGAATGGGAGAGAGTGTAAACTACAATGTAAACTATAGTTCATGCTTAGTGGCAATGCTCCAAAATGTGTTCATCAATTGCAATGAATGTATCACACTAATGAATGAAGTTGTTAATGTGGGGAAAAGTGGGAGGTCTGGGAGCAGAGTATATGGGAATCCCTTATATTTTTTATGTAACAATTTATACAATCTATCTTTTAAAAATAAATAAAAAATATATTTTAAAAAACACACACAAAAAACACATAAATGGATTTAAAATCATTTTTCCAAACACATTCAGACTCACCAGATCCCATGGCCCACATTTCTCTCTCTAATTTTCTTTTTTTTTAATTGGAAAAGTTGATTTACAGGAAAATCATTAAAGAAAATACAGAGTTCCCATATACTCTCCCCACCCTCACCCCATTATTAACACCATGCATAGTTTGGTACATTTGTTGCAATTGATGAAAGAATATGATTATAATTTTACTATTAATTATAGACCATGGTTTACATTAGGGTTCATGGTGTTGTACCATCCTCTGTTTGTTATTACATTTTTATTCTAGTAATTTATATACAACCTAAAACTTCCCGTTTAACTACATTCACACACATATTTCAGTGCTGTTGATTATGTTCACAATGTTGTGGGCCATATTTCTTTAACCCAGGCAAGGTTTCTCTTGCTACATGCCATTAAGTAGCAAGAGAAACCCATTGGTTTCTTTCAATTCCACACCCAGTGGCATTCTTGTTGGCTGGATATTTTAACCCATGTGACCTAGTGACCTGGGTGACCTGACCTCTTGTTGAAGGGTCTTTTGACCTTTGGATCTCAATCTTCCAGGATAGCTGGAAGGCACTTCACATTTGAATTCAGATATCCGCCACTTTTCCAACCACCACTGAAAGGTAGCCTGGGATTCTAGGTAGGGCGTATTTTTGCTCAATTAATAACACTCCAGTTCTCTCATTTTCCAAAAGAAAGATCAGCTATATTGGTCAGAATACAACTTCTGACTTTGCAAACTTCTCCTGTCCTTAAATTCAAGGACTTAGTTAAAGGGGTAAGCAAATTCAGCAGGAAGTCCTCTTTGATGTGCAGCAGCTCAGATATGCAAAATTCTTGATCAGCAAGTGCTGGGAAAGTGCTTACTCTTCTCCCCTTTGAGATTGGCCATTAACTCACTTCTGGGCATTCTCACATAAAGCTGTTTTTCTGGTTACTTCAACTTCAGAGCCAGTAAGTGGCTTTTAGTCAGCAAGTGTTAACAACACTCCAAAAAAATAAATCGCCAAAGTGAACTCTTTTAGCATTAGCTCATTAGCATTTGTAAGGGACAACCATCTAGAATCTGCTTGGAGTTCCTGGATTACTGTAGGCTTTCTTATTTGTTCTCTTGGCCTTCAAATCTCTTCCTACTTCAAAAGATCTTAAACACAGCTGTGTGAAAAACCTTTAACATTTATTTCATTCTGTGACACAAGAGTCTACACGAGGATTCCTGTCTCCTCTTGGAGACTACTCTGCTTGATGTTCAATATTTCCCACCATTATCTCTCAGCGTCTTTATTTTCATTATTATCACCTACTTCAATAGGCTTCAGTGTTAATCTAGTCACTTATCTATACCTGGTGTCATTAATTCTTCCTTTTCCCTTTCTAAGACTTTTATTTGTGTTAAGATCGTTACATTTTATTTTATTTTATTATTATTATTTTTTTTACCGGGAGGTCCCGGGGATTGAACCCCGGTCCCTCCATATGGGAGACGGACGCCCAACCAGTTGAGCTACATCCGACCCCAAGATCCTTACATTTTAAAATCCCCTTCCTCCAGAAAGCCTGCTGTGATTTACCTACATATGCTCCATCCTTCATGATCTCCTCAATCTGGATATATGAAAATTTACTATATATTATATTTATGCTATTCCTTAATAATAATGGCAATATTAACAACTACCATTTTCCCAGTCTTACTGCCTTCCTTCAACTTATCACCTTTTTATCATCGCAACAACCCTCTGAAGTTAGAGATTATATTTATTTTATAGAGGAGAAAACAGAAGTTTAAAGATCGAGTTTCCTAAGGTCACACGGGTAGTAATTACCAGGGCTAGGATGTGAACCCAGATTTGTCTAATAGCAAAACATAAGCACTTAATTACTCTGCTGTGCTCCTGGCTGTTCAAGCACCTAACCTTTATTAAGCACCTAGCAGGTCTCAGATTCCACAGCTAAGTGCTAGGGACAAGAACCCAGGCCCTGCCTGCCCCTTCAATTCTCCAGGTCTGGTAGAAGACAGACCTTAGAAGTAATTAAAGCAACATGATATATGTGTTAAAATGTGTGTAACTACCTGAGCAAATAAGGAAGGCTTACCAGAGGAAGTGACAGCACTGAATCTCAAGAAGGAAGGAGGAACTTGCTTAGCAGACAAGGAGGAGTGGCTCTCTGGGTGGAAGAACGTGTCTTTACAAGGTGCAGAAAGAAGCAAGAAGGGTCTTGATACATCCAGGGACTTGCTTGGTCAGAATTCAGGGACTGAGGAGCAGTGGGAGAGGAGGCTGCAGAGTAGGGAAGAATCCTATCACAAAAGGGCTTATATAAAGCCTAGTGTACTGTTCGCTGAAGGCTCAGGGGGTCAGACTTTACCCTTTGACATTTGGTTGGCTTGGTAGCAGGGTTCTCTCCATCTGCATGATTTTTTTCCTCTTGATTAAATTGTAAGGGCTTTGCAGACAAGGTCAATAGCTTCTAAATTGTTTATATTCTCACCTGACTGGCCCTGCATACTAGGAGGGATCCATTGATTGGTCTTAGAGGTCTTGGATTCGCAGCTGTTTTTCTTCCCCTAGTGCTGTCCTTGGCATCTTCAAGAAGCAGTCACTATGCTTCTTCTGGAAGGTGTTAGATGACTCCCAAAGTTGAAGGTTTAATAACTGTGAAGTCCTTATTCCCATGGAATTAGGTGGCTACTGTCCAAGGGGTGTAATGCATATGGAACCTGTAATAAAGCTGTGATAAGGAGCAAAAAGAGAAAGGCCCCAAAGTGGCTTTAAAATGGAGAAAACAAAACAAAAACACATAGTAAGAAATAGAATTGAGAGTGGGGAAACTGTAGGGGATCGTAATCAACATTCCTCAGTTTTGCCTTGGCAAGGGGCACTGTTTTTATTACCACTCAGATAAGATCACTCCTGTGCACTAGGCAGTGTGAAAAGAAAGTCTTTAGGAAGAAGGTGATCTAAGTATAAAAACAAGAAGAAAATCAGAGAAAATCCCAGAAGTTGCAGAAGTAATTCTGTAAAGAGATGCATAATGTGTGTGTGTTTCTACTTTCATAATAGCGATATTATCCCTCCTTACTAATAAAAAGAAAGTTCAGTCTTAAAGATCTTTATAACCATGTAGTTTGGGGTCCATGCTGTTGCAATCATGAGGAGATATTGCTTACATTATATAGGGGATTATTTAAAAACCTGGAAAAGATGGCATTGCAGAATTCCAGAATGCACCCTGACCATCCACTTCTTATGGTATGTAGGTGTAAACATGTCTTTAGTATTGCAGTTCCTGGAAAGCTTCATTCTGGAAAATGTGACAAATGTCCTCTTTTACTCTAGAGTATGAAAACAGGTTCTATTTAATGATTTGTGCACAGTTTTGAAAAAAGGGACATGGGGTCTTAAATCCAAGTTTGTCCATCTAGTATGCAGCACAATAATACAGAAAAAAATAGCTATGTAGAATTCCTTCAATGACAAGATCATATATAAAGATTTTTAAAAAAAGAGTTAATCCTGGAGATGGTAATCCTGGAGAGCAAAGGTTTTAAAGATGCAGTTTAGCCTAGAGTTGCCTTCCCAGGGAGGTTGCTTCAGGTCAGGTCATGGCTCCACTGCTCACTAGTTGTATGGCCATGGGAACTTGATCAAGCCTCTGACCTCTGTTTCCTCAACTCTAAAAGAGGGAGAAACATGGCATATTCCTCGCAGGGTAGTTGTGGGAATTAAATGCGTAAAGCATAAAGCAATTGGAACAGTGTTAGCACATAGGAAGTCCTCACTAAATTTTAACAATTACTTACTTCTTTCAAGAGTAGTCCCATTTATAAAAGAGATGTCATTTGTGTTTTCATGATGACTAAGCTGATATCTTGAATAGAATTACATATTTAACTTTTTAATGACTCTGAACATTGGTACCAGGTATTTGAATCTCTCTCTTCCTTTTCCATCTCTATCTCCAACTCCATCTCTATCTCTATCTCTAGTCTGTTCTTCTGCCCCTGTCTATGCCCAACCAAATCGTTCCATATACAGGAGGGGGCTGAGCTCTACACTATTAGAATTTATTAGAATATGATGGAGAAAGCAAGGTGGAAATCCATGTATATATGTACACACACCCTAAAATAACATTTCTCCCAAGACATAGCACCTTCCCTGTCACCTCTACTTGCCTTGGACCTACTGAATCAACAGAACTAGGGATGTTCAGGAAGGTCCACTTTTGACTTACTACACTAAAGTTTGAGAATAAATGTCCTACTATCTAAAGTAAGGTTTAACTAGTGCTGAGTAACCAAAGCTTTGTATCTATATGTAACTTTAAATGTGTGGACTCGAAGTTATGATTCTTTATATTAAATTTGAATTTTTCTTTTTTTATATATTGGACCCTTTTGGAGGCAGTGGAATGCAAGCATCAAAACACTCAGTAAGACATGTTTATGAGCTTAATACTTAAAACCCTTCTACCAATTCTATCAGGGTTTTCACAAATATGTTACCCAATGATGTGGTCATTTTCCTTTTAAGGGCCAAAAGAAAGTGTTTCCTACTATCCTACAGAAGTGGATCACTGAAGTGAGTTTAATTTCTGTTTCTCTGCATGATTTTGTCTCTGGGTCATCTCTCCTCTTGAAATGCTCCCAAGATGAATATTTGCCTGCAAAGCCCTTCTCTAACATGTGCGCTACAGTATGAACCTCAGCACTCTAAAACAGAGCATTTTCCACAAAAGCTGTCAACTTCAGAAAGAGCTGCCTTCTATATGTCTCATGAATACGGTCTAACTGCTTCAAGCTCTCCTCTCTGAACTTTGTCCTATATAGTGGAGTTCAATTGTCTCCCACGTTTATTTAAGCTAATGATAGAAGCATTAAGCTAAAGTTGAGAAAAGGGACAAATGGAAAAGGAACAAATGGATTCATCATAACCACTGTCCCATTAAAAAACTCCATACCCCAAGATGCTATTCACAGTATATAGTAAATTTATGAAACTCATTGCCTCATGATATTATATGGACAATTATATATAAATAGGTTCAAGGCCTATAGCAGGTTCTTAAACAAAATTGGGATGCCAGAGGTGGAAGTGGCAGCCTCATTCCTTACTTTTGGGACCACAGTGCAGGTTGATGGAACATAGTGTAGGGACTCAGAGAGTTGCTCAACTGGGTTCATTAGTTTCTGATGGCTGCTATAACAGAATGACCACTCATTCTGCTGGATGTGAATAGTTATTACTTGAAAACAAGAGTAGCTGAATATGTTTGAGAAATATTGGATTTAAAACAACATTCACTAGGAATTCTCAGAGCTTTATGATGCCAATATACTTTGTGGCTTAAAACAACAGAAATTTATTATCTCACAGTTCTGGAGGCCAGAAGTCCAAAATAAAAATATTAGCAGGGCTGTACTCTCTCCAGGGAATATAGGGAAAAATCCATCCTTAAGTGTCTTCCAGCTTCTGGTGGCTGCCCAGGTATGCCAATTTCTGCCTCAGTCCTCGCATTACCGTCTCCTCCCTGTATCCAGCACTAATCTCCCCTTGCCTATCTCTTATAAGGACACCAACTCCAAGATTCTTAACTTAATCACATATTTTGCTATAGAAGGTAATAATCATTTGCCATGTAAGGTGATAGTCACAGGTTTCAGGATTAGGACGTAGATATATCTTTTGGGGACCATCATATGAGCACTCCGTGGGGGGAGCATGGTTCTGCACACACTAGGATTTGTTTTGCTCCTCTTTGTCTTTGTGGCCAGAGGAATACTTCAGTGCAAACCTTTGATTTCTATCACAGAACTACCAACATCACCTGTCAGTTACCATCTCCATCCCCTACACGAGTAATGACTACTCATTCTGCTGGATGTGAATAGTTATTACTTGAAAACAAGAGTAGCTGAATATGTTTGAGAAATATTGGATTTAAAACAACATTCACTAGGAATTCTCAGAGCTTTATGATGCCAATATTCTTTGGGATGTTTCAAGAAGACAATATAGTACACTCATTTTCTAGACTCTGAGCCAGACACCCCCTAGCTCATGTTCCCTGGCACATACTGTGGGAAATGATACTCTGACACTGAAACAAATGCTTATAAGAATAAAATTCAAACAAACACTATTGTTGTTTTTCCCTCAGGGAACCAATGTAGGCCTGTGACCCTCCTCTTTACATTTAGGTTATAATTTCCCCTGAATCATTTGAATTGATGCAACAAGATTGAGCTTAATTTTCATTGACTTAACACGTTTCCTCAGGAAGGGAGAAGATTTTCTTTCTTTCAGGATTTACATGAAAGCCAATAACTTTCTCTAGATTCATCTAGCTACTATAATCTAAACATACACATAGTGTGTATTAGTCAGGGTTATCCAAGGAGCAGAACCAACAGGATATTTATACAAATATTATGAGATATAAGAATTGGCTCATGTGGTCATGGTGGGTGGCAAGTCTGAATTCCAGAGGGCAGGTCACAGGTTTAGAGCTCTGTTGAAGGTTTTGCATGAAGTCCCCAGGAGAAGCTGAGTGGCTGAAACAGACCTCTGAAATAACAACAGTTCTCCTTTTAAGGCCTTCAACTGATTGGATGAGACTTCTCTCATTGCTGAAGGCAATCTCCTTTGTTGATTGTAGATTAAATCATCCATAGATGCAGTCAACTGTCTAATGCTTTAAATCCACAAAATATCCTCACAGTAATAATCAGGTTGGTGCTTGACTGATCAAAACACTGGATACCCTAACCAAACCAAGATGCCTCATAAACTTAACCATCACACCTAGACCAAGAAAAATCGTGTATAGGCTTCTGTTATTTTGCTTGTTCTCTCTGCGTTGACAGCCAATGTTGCTTGTAAAATTTCATGCATGCTCATCTTCAGTCTTATTAGTCAGGCTGCCAAATTTACATCTTTTAGAGATTGAGCAGATCTTTAAAAGAATGTTATAACTACTCCCATAACATATTTTAATTTTTTTTCTCTTGGTTTCAGTTAGTAGAGGAATGTTATTTTCTCATTGTAGGTGGTATATTTTTTTCAAGTCTAAATTCTCTTTTATTTTGAAAAGGTCATTATAAATGCCTTGATATTTTTTTCATTGGGTCATTCAATATATATTTATTGAAATCTGATGTGCCAATGCTGTGGTAAGTTATGGGAGTAGAATGGAAGCATATGTGTACCTGGATGAAACTTTCTTCCTCTCTTATAGGCACTTAAGTTTAATGGAGGACACATGATATAAGAAAAAAAATATATAAGTGTGTGTGTGTGTGTATATATATATATATATATTATACATAACACACTAATAGCAGTGTGAGAAATATGCTATATCAGTGTAGAGGAGAGTTTTGCACAAATGACATTTAAATTTGATTTGAAGAATGAATAGAAGCTCATTAAATAAGGGAACGTGCAATCTAAAATGGGAAAAACAGCATATTTAATGTAACAGAGCCATGTATGCGTATGGCTTACCTGGGAGTGGTAAGGGGTACAGAGTAACAAGGCAGAAAATACAAGAAATGTGCTGGAAAGAATGGAGGTAGAAGAGGTAGGTTAGTGTTTGGGAAGAATTCTGAATCCTCTGCCAAGAGCTTAGATGCTGTTGTCCAGGAAATGGTGGAACTTTTGGAGGATTTTACACAAAAAAATGACTTGACATTTTTATTTAGAGAGACAGTTCTGGAAGTCAGGACATGTGAAATATGTCCTAAAAGGGGAAGAATCTGCTAATGAGTGGCAAAAATTCCCACATAATATTAATCTATTTAAAAGGAGAAGAGGGTCTGAAGAAAGGCAGTGGCACTGAGGTAGAACTAACAGGATTTACTGCTCATTTGATTGACAGTCAAGTGAATGAGAGGGAAGCTTGTGCTGGCTCCAAGGCTTCTGACTTGGTCAACTGGGTAGATAGTGAAGACTAAACATGGGTGACAAGGAGAGGAGTTGTTTTAGAGTTAGTGTATGGGGGAAAATGGGTAGAAAAGTGTTGGGTTGTGAGTAGGGAGGTAGATGATTTAATATTCTGTGGCAGAGACTATGGATTGCCTCACTTAACATCCATTCACCACTTTGCTCTATTATAATGTACCCTAATTCAGTCCTGCTAAAAATCTATATTTCCAAGACTCTCTTACAGCTAGAGTTTCAATGTCAATTAGGTACCACCCATCACATGGATATTCCTGATCTTTGGGAGGTGGGAGTGAAAATCCTGCGGTGGATAGCTGATAGCTGAAGCAACAGGATACTGTGCTCCTGTTGCTTCAGCTGTTTCTGCTGACAAGTGTGGCCATGAGGGTGTCTGTTTCTTCTGTGGGAGCTGTAGTATAGATTCCAATGTCCAGTCTTCTTTAGTTTTATGGTGTTGAAAGCCAGAGTGTGAGGCATTCATTTTGCTGTCAGAGGTTGTGGAAGAGGTCGTATAATTGTCCTGGACCTAGCAGCCTTTCTTCTTATTTCCTGATCATGATAGAGGCAGCATTCTAAAATGTTGTGCTAGAAGTTTTCCTAGGAGCACTATTTAAGGCCTATTCCTCCAATTCTTGCAAAGATCTCAAAGCACCAAAGTCTGTTTCATCTTAACCCAGCTAGAAGGGCTTCATTCATCTGCATCTGATCAATTCACCTTTAAATAGAAGAATATTTTATAAGAAAAGTTTTAAAAGATTGTTCTCATTAAAAATCACTATGTATGTTTGGGGGGGGGTGTGTGAGCAATTTTCTCAAATGTAAAATTACAGAGGACATGTCCTTTTCTTAAACATTTTGAGAGCCCAGTGCTTTGAACAGTGCTCTGCACTTGGTGGTGTCCAATAAATTTGTTAGGTTTCATTGTATTTAATTGAATTGCCTGAACAATTTGTGCTTTTCCTAATAGCGTCATATAATATAGTTGGCAAGCTCCCAAACTTTGATAGCTGTTTTATATGATAAATTGTCTGTATTGTTAGTATCTAAAATGCTTTGATCTTAAATTTCTTCAGAATTCTCAAATGCATGCCATCTGGCTTCAGTGACTCATGGAAATTTAATCTCTTGAGTTGTAGTTACCACCTGTTGTTACTTTTTTCATATTTATGTTAGTCAAGTCATATTTTCTTTCAATGAAAAGTAATTCTTTAGTAAAATTTCTACATTTACCCTATCAGTGATGATTCAACCTCCCCTTGAGATTTAAGTGAGTCCAGTGAGTGTGAGATTGCATTTTGAGCTCGTCATCCCTAATTAGACAGGGGTCAAATTCAACCCTCAGACTATTTCTTTTTAATATTTTTTAATTTGGTTGTGAAAATCCCTCTTGTATTTTGGCAGTATGCATACCTAGTCTTCTCACTAACATTGCTTTTTCCCCATGTGTTGTAATTCTTATGGATTCTTGTAATTTTATTTTATTTATTTAATAAAAAAAATTTTTTTTCAGCTGCTACAAAATCTTTATTGTTTATATTTGGTTCAGAGCTTGTTAGAAGGCTACACAGTGGTAGTTAAAAAGATGGCTCCAGGCTGGAGGGAGGTGCTCAGGCAGAAGCCTGGATGCCAGGGGAATACAGAGGGTTCCTTTTCCCCACCTAATGGCCTCTGGGCTCCGGAGGCTTCTAGTCGTGCTTGAGGGTGAGCCTTTTGAATAGATACTCCCCCAGCCCAGCCTGCAGGCCAGCCAGACTGTGAAAGTTGGTCAGGTGGTCACCCATGTTCTTGGTCAGTTTCACCTCCTTATCTAGGAAATGGTTCTCCAAGAAACCACAGAAATGGGGGTCTGTGTTGGCAGATCCCAGGGCATGCAGATCCAAAAAGGCCTGGTTCAGGCTCTTCTCCAGGACCAGTGCAGCTTCCACGACAGCCAGAGTTTTATCCCACTCATCTTGGGATGGCTTCTGCATGTCCTGAAAGAGGGTGCAGCCACTGTACTAGTTTTGCATCTTCAAGAGTCCCTCGGTGCCCTCGTGTTTCTCCTTTGCCAACTAGCAGAAGAAATGGTCCACGTGCTTCAGGGCCACATTGTCGAGATTGAAATAGTAACTCAGAGAGCAGTAGGTGAAGGAGGCCGGCAGATGCAGGTAGACCAGGCAGTTAACAGAGGTCTTCAAGTCAGTGGAATAGTTCTGATGGATCTGGGAGCTCCTTGTTGGTTGTCAATGAGGAGCAAGCCACGAGAAACAGTGTAAGCAGGGAAGCAGGGGATGGCTGACATGTTGGCCCTAGAGGTTGCAAATGGAGAAGCAGTTGGATGGTGGTTGATGCTGAAGAGGTAGGGGTGGGGACATTCCCAGGGTCTGTTCTGTTCAAACACTGTTGAAGCACAAGACAGATTCGTGGGACCGCTGAACATGCTGTCTTCTTGTGATTTTAATACTTTGCATTGTGTGGGATCCTCAAAAGGTTCCCTACATATTTCTGTACAACAGGTTAACTAAATGACATAAGAAAAGGGGGTACAGATGCTTCTTCCTCTACCTATCAGGATTTTTTTTTTCTTTTGCAGCAAATAACAGAAACCCAACTCAAACGCCATACAAGATAAATGGGGTATATTGGCTCGCAGAACTGAGAAGTACTGATAGAAAGAAGGCTTTGGGTGTAATTCAGATGGAGTTCTTTCTTCATTTCTTTCTGATTTTCTTGGCTTTGTCACATGGCAACACACACTGTAGCCTCTCCTGGCTTCTCTTTTTCCTTTTGGGTTCTGCTGACTTTCAGCATCTGGCTGTTCTGTCTGTAGCCTTTTCTCTCTGTGTCCTTCCCTAAAAGGCCTTCAGTAATAGGTTTAAGACCCATCCTGCGTCAGTTGGGCCACACCCTAACTGAAATAACTTCATCAAAAGGTCCTACTTACAATGGGTTCACACCCACACGAGTGGATTAAATTCAAGAACATGCTTTTCTGGAGTACATAGCTCCAAGCCACAATAGTTTCTCATGAAAAAATTTCAAGGTGAAAGTAATTGGGTGATGCCTATCTCCCAGGTCTACCCACCCCCCTCCCTCCAACTTGGGAATTCTCCTTACTCTCTTCAGTGCTTTTCCAGGTACCCAATAATATTGTGTGAGTTACCACATGTCCATATCCTTCTGCACCAGCTCACCAGGCCTGAAAGGAATTCTTCATCTGTTCATCAAATCATTATCGAACACTTATGAAGAACATGTGTGTTTTAGTTTGCTAGGCTGTCAAAAGCAATATACCAGAAATAGGTTGGCTTTTACAATGGGGATTTATTAGTTTACAGGCTTACATTTATGAGGCTGTGAAAACGTCCAAATAAAGGCATCGTCAAGAGGATAACTTCATCCTGAAGTCCAGCTGCCAGTGATCCTGGACTCCTCTGTCACATGGCAAGGCACATGGAGGCCTCTGCTGATCTCTCCTTTCTCTTCCAGATTTCATTGCTTCCAGCTTCTTACTTCCATGGCTTTTCTCTCTCTCCCTCTCCATTCATCTTGTTTATAAAGGACTTCATCAAGAGGATTAAGACCCATCTTGAATGAGGTGGATCACATCTTAACTTGTGATCCTACTCACCAAAAGATTCTATTTGTGATCAGTCCACACCCACAGAAATGGATTAACTTTAAGCACATACTTTTCTGGGGCCCATAAAGCTTAAAACCATCTATTTCATAGTCTAACAGAAGGCAGGTACACAAAAAGTAATATGATGGATGCCAGGATAGAAATAGTCATTGGACTCAATTAAAGTATAAAAGAAAATTGCCTCACCTAAAACACAAAGAAAAGATGGTTTCCTAGAGACAGTGATCCTATGAATCTTAAAAAATTGGTGAAAAGGCATCACTGTCAGAAGAAACAACATTTCCAGAGGCCATGTGGGAAAAAAAACAAAAGCAACAACAACAACAACAAAAAACAGCTTTTAGTGAAGTATAAGTAGATCTCAATAGCTGGATCATTTCATGCACATGAAAAATTGCTAGGAAATTAGGCTAAAGAGGAATGCAGGTGCCAGACCTAGAAGAATCTTGATAATATAGTTAAAAATTTGGATTTTATTCTGAAAGCAAAGGAGAGTGACTGAGGTGTGTAATGTGGGGAAGCAATCAGATATGCCATTTAGAAAGATCACTATTCCAATAGTGTATAAAACATACTGGAAAGAGGCAAGGTGAGAGTTAGGAATTCTGGTGTCATTCATTAATTCTTCATTCATTAAAGAAATATATGTTAAGTGGTTATTATACACCAGGCACTGGATGAGTGATGACCAAGACAGACAGAAGAGTCTACCTGGAAAGGGTAGTAACAGTGACACTAGCTTACAATGTCATAAATGTAAAAAAAAAAAAAAAATGCAGTGAACTATTTTATGTGATTTACTAATGCTATACATTTAATCTTCTCAACAACCCAATAAGATGGGGAAGGTACTAGTAATATCTTAATTTTATAGATAAAGTAACTGAGGGGCTGAAAGGTAAGTAACTTTACTAATGAGACTCAACTGGTAAATACCTGAATAAGGAATTGAACCTGAACATTTCAGCTCTAGAGCCCTCACTTTAAAGCATTGCTCAGTATCAGTACCCATTGATCTAGCATGTTTCGGCACTGTGCAAGATTCCCTGCTGAGGTTCCAAAGATGAAAACATGTAGAGTTTATGGTCTCTTGGGGAGACAGACACAGTGACAATTATAATACAGAAAGAAGTTTCTATAATGATATTACAATTGCAGTGCTAAAAGGATGAACTGAAATCTCAGCTATTTGCCATTTGGGGCATTCTCTATATCAGAAAAGATAGCACCATTTTAACAAAATTAATAGTGAACTCCAATAATGGACTAGAGGCAGCAAATATAAATTCATGAGAGATTTAGATTCTAAGCACAGTTAGCTTGAAAAAAGGAAGAGTAAAAAAGGGATTAAAAAAAACAAATAGAGGAAGTGGAAAGCATGTGGATAAATCACTTGGTGTCACATAAAGGAAATACTAAAACAGTAATATTGACAAACACCAACAGTTCCAACAGTTTTCTTTGTGTGAACAGCCAAAAATTTAGAAGAAATGGTCTAAGAGCTTCATTTTCCATATTTTGGTTCAAGTGACTTGGTCAAAGTTTTTGGTGAGCCTTATATCACTAGTTGACACCAAGAGGAATAATTTCCCTCATGAATTTATGAAGAAGCTACATTTCTAAGCTATAGCCAGGAAAAGCCAGGACATATCTTTCTGCTCAGTCATGGTAACAATTCTGCCTCCAGAGACACATATTGGGGTGACCAGGAGTGGGATTGAGGCTAAGCAAGTAGAGTCACTGCTTGCCTGGTGTGGTGTGAGAGGATCTCTCAGCAAAACATCTTTCCAGTGGGGTCTACATCCCTTTTTTCTGGCCAAAAATTCCCAACAATTAATTCACTAACTGGTGAGATCAATAAAAGTGGGATACCTTCTTCCCACAAAGTCTCCATAAAAATGCAGCCCTGCCTGAAGAGCACATTAGCCTAGTTTAGCTCAGTTATCTATAAGTAGATGAACTTCAGACACTTTACATTCAGTGGAGAAAAGAGGATGAGATCACAGGGTAGAAGGCTAGGTAGGACTGGGAATGGTAGAGAAACAGGCTCAAATGTGTCAGTTTTGCTGTCTTTTCTGTGATTGGTTGGTCCTGAGTATGACTTCTATTCCTTTACTTTTAGTTCTTTCCCTCTTGTGGAAGGCAGAATAATGCCTCCCCACATACACACACACATGTTACCTTTACATGACAAAAGGGATTTTGCAGATGTGATTAAATTGAGAATCTTGAGATGGGAAGATTATCCTGGATTCTCCAGATGGTCTCAATGTAATCACAAGGGTTCTTATAAGTGAAAGAATAGGGCAGGTGAGTCAGAGAAGGAGATGTGAGACAGAATCAAAGTTGTGATGTAACAGGAGCCAAAGAATGTGAGCAGTATCTAGAACAGGGGTTCTTAACCTTTTTTATTCCTTGGACCCCTTTGCCAGTCAGGTGAAAACCAGAGACCCCTTATTAAGTCCACACTATACTGTGTATTATTTAATAAATATATCACACCCTCACCAACACGTCCCCACAAAAATAATGTTTTTTTGAATTTCAGTTCGGGCTCATGGACCCGTTATTAAGAACCTCTGCTCTAGAAGTATAAAAAGGCTCACCTGGAACCTCCAGAAGTAATGCGGTTCTGCCAGAAATCTGATTTTAGTCCATAAGACCTCGTTAGGACCTATGATCCCCAGAGCTATAAGATAATAAACTTATGTTGTTTTAAGCCACTAAGTTGGTGGTGACTTGTTACAGAAGCCAAAGCAAATTAATCCACCTTTCTTCATCTCATGCCCATGAGGTCATTCTTACCCCCACCCCAGCCCCTGCCATCCTCCACCATCAAAGTCTGTTTGGAGTCTCTGATTCAATGGGCTAAGGCAGAGATATTGTGTCAGGGTAGCCTTCACCCGAGCCAGAAGTCAAGGGCAAGCCACATCTCAGGGACAACTGAGAGAAAAATGGGCCCAGGTCAAGTATGACCAGCAAAGTGTCAGAACAAGGAGAGGAGCCAAAGAAGAGCATGAACCAGCTACATGCAGAGTGAAGGAACTAGGATAGAGGCTGAAGTACAAACAGCCAAGAACATAATTTTCAGGTTACTCAAAGAATATACCATGAAATGGTTCAGTTAAGCAATGGGAATTTATTAGCTTGCAAACTTACAATATTGAGGTCATGAAAATGTCCAAATCAGGGCATCATCAAGGCGATGCTTTCTTCCCAAAGACCAGCTGCTGGAGATCCTTGACTCCTCTGCCATATGCAAAGTACATGGTGGTGTCTGTTGGTTTTTCCCTTCTTTTCTGGCTTTTGTTGCTTTCAGCTTCTTACTTTCTTTCTCTCTCTGTATTCATTCCAGTTATAGAGAACTCCAGTAAGAGAATTATGACCCAACCTGAATAAGGTGAGTCACACCTTAAATGAAGTAGCCTCATCAAAAGGTCCTACTTTCAATGGGTCCACAATCACAGGAATGGATTAACTTTAAGAACATGTTTTTCTGGCATATACATAGTTCCAAACCACCATGAGGCCCAACTGAGAGATGTGTATTTTTGTTGGTATTAGTGACCCTGGATTCCATTGCTGGCCTAATACCTTTAGATGAATGCTTGTAATAAACAGAAAGTGAAATAAATCAAGAAATGAGAGTTTAAAGAAACAATTATATTTTAATATATATTTTTGTTTGAACAGTCGATGGAGGCCCAGAATGTGTCCAAAAAATACTTATTAAAATTTATCTTACAAAGCTTATATCCTATTTGAACATGGCATAAAGCCAAACTCTAAGAAAGTTCAGCTAAAATGATTTGAATTGTTCTTATAAATATTGTAAGGGGGGATTTTCTTTGGCATTTTTAAAAAAGTATTTTGATTTATTAATATTCCTCAAAGGTATACAATAGTACATAGTTTTTGAAGGACATTCATGTTCTCTAGCTCCTTTCCAGCACTGTGAGAAGTAGCTTGGGAAAGCATTCAAGAAGCCATTTGTGAGAAACTGAGGCCTAGGCAGGTTAAGAGACGTGTTTGAAGATAAACTTGCAGGTGAAGCATAAATTGTAACAGTTATCATTACCTCATAAAAGCTCACAGCATTAGATGAAGCAACTAAATGATATTTTTTCTCATTTTGATATTTGGGAAATTAAAGCCAAATTGGTGATTTGCAACCTAGTTAACAAAATGGAACAAAGTGGAAGATTTTAGGACTCATTGCATGTTTTATTCATAAGCACTTAAGTTTTTCTCTTGTTTATGAGCGTTTGTAAGATGTCCTTTCTCTTCTTCTGGAACTAAATCCCAAATAAGTGGTGGCCAGAGGATCTACGAGGATTATTTTGTGGACTTTGCTCATTTGAGAGGCCTACAAATCACCAGGGAACCAGGTTTTGGGACAATGCCTGGAAGAATCTTCCCCAGGATTAACTGCAGAGTCCCTTCTTCCTGCACTGACTTGGGAGTTTCCACTGATGAAAGGAGTTTCATTTCTCATGTCATTTGGAACATAGTCAAGTGAGGAGGTGGGTCAGAGCAAGGCCTGAGGTGGAGAGGGGAGCATGAGACTGCATCAGAAACCAGAAGCGGATGATTCAGTCCTTTGATAGGTTGTTCCTTGGGTTAATATGGATTACATTAAGACAGAATACCAGTTGAGGAAAACAGTTCTCCCCCAAGTCACCCTCATCCGAATCCATGAGAGAAAATTGATGTGCACTCTATGGCTCTGTGTCAGCATTTTCCAAAATGCATTCCTTGGAACACTAGTCCTGACAGGTGGTCTATGAGAGGAGATCCTGTGGTCAGATAAGTTAAAAAATGCTATCATTATTCTCTCACTTAAAGATTCTTTAATATACACAAACATATTGAAAGCTTTATCTTGCTTAAAAGAAACTCATTTAATTTTATTTCACTCTGCTTTTCCCACAGCTATTCAATAATAGAAATTCTTCTCCTCCCCTTACCCCATCATTAGGGATTTTTCCTCCAAAAAAAATTTAGTAGGATTTCAGAAGAACGATGATAGAGCAGAAAGGAAGAGATGTGGGGTTCTTGTATTTTACTGCAGCCTAGGAGTGAAAATCATATGTTCATGTCTTACACCACCAATCCACAAAAAGTGTAACATTTGCCTCTATTCACTGTTTTGAGGATGTTGTAGTCCTAAGTAAACTTCACTGAAGTGATATGAAAGAAAATAAAAACAATCAAAATACTTTAAATATTTTAGAAGGAAAGTGAGACAAAATAATTGTTCAGAAATGACCTTAGCAAACAGTATCTAATACTATGCATATTTAAAAGATTAGATAGTACTAGTATTCATGTTTTCTTCAAATCTTAGGTGGGATTAAGAATTCTGATCCCATATATTAGGTTGTGTTAAAATTCAGAGAGATTACCAATATTTTTGTAATAGCCAAAAAAGAAAAAAAAAAAAAAAAAAAAAGAGAGAGAGAGAGCTTTGAAGGATGAATGATGTGGAAAGCATGAGAATATAGACAGTTTATTTTCTCACAACCTAAATACACTGAGTTATTTTTCAAAGGCTGGTCTCATGAGAGAGGTAAAAATGTGTTTACTTAACTGCTATATATAGGATAACATAGAAAATATATTTTTTGGTATACTGAGCTGCCTGCCAAAGATTGTCTTCATATGTCTACTGACTACTAATCAAATCAGCTAGATTGAAAAATAGCAAGTAATTCAGTAAGATTATACCATCAATTTACATCTTTTGATATTCTCCTCCTGTCTCATTTGCTGGGGTGATGGTGGTTTGTGAGGAAAGCTTCTATACCCTTGATAGATATTTTACACTGGTCTGGATTTATCCTCCAAATTATGACTGATACTCTATAGAAATATAGAATAAAAGCATCAACATTTATCGTGTATTGTGAAATTCTTAAAAATCTCTTAAGACATAGACTCAGGAAATTTGAGGGCAATATGTTTTTTTCAGGCCTAATCATAGAGAAGTAATATAGGGTATATTAATTCAAACTATTATTTTTCAACCTCTAATGCCTCCCAATTGCTTACAGGACGAAATGAGAACTCCATGCTTTTGTGTTGAAGACCCCAACCCCCAATCTGCTCTCACCCTGATTCCAGACTTAGAATCCTGTGACTCTGAAGCATCCAACCTTGACTCCCACCAGCATTCCTTAGACATACTCTCAGCCTCCGATACCACTTCTGTACCCATGCCTCTCCTCTCCAAACTCACCTCCAACTACCTGAAACTGATTATGATTATTAGAGATTAAAAACTTATCCCAGTTCTCTTAGCAAGGAATGGGAAAGGCCACAATTCAAAACCCCTGAAACCTTAACCACCCCACTCCTCTGAATCTATAAAATGTCAAAGGGCGGTATTGACAGAGCTGGGCTGCAGTCCTGGCTTTAGGGTTCACAGCTGTGAAACCAAGGGCTCAATATTTGACCTTTCTAATTATTAGGTTCCATATGTGTAACATGGGCATAATAGGGAATAATAATATACATTCCCTCATAGATGTCTGTGAAGGTTAAATAAGATGATGTCTACAAAGTATTTGGCACAATCCCTAATCTATAGTGAAGACTTAATAAATGCCAGGTGTTATTTCTTCATTCTTGTACTGTAAGATTTCTTCACACATACATGTGTCTGGGCATGTCGGTGTTTCCCTCCATGTCTAGCTGGATTTATGGATACTGAGGGTGGAGAAAAAAATCTTCCAGTTTTTAAAAATGTGCCTAGAGCAGGGGATCTTAACCTTTTTTGTTCCATGGACCCCTTTGCCAGTCAGGTGAAAACCACAGACCCCTTACTAAACCCATACTATACTGTGTATTATTTAATAAATATATGACACTCACACCAGCACATCCAAAGAATGTTTTTTTGAATTTCAATTCAAGCTCACAGACCCCTTGTTAAGAATCCCTGGCCTAGAGCATCAAGAACCATTTCTTAAATTTGATAGGTTCTAAATATATTTTTTTGATTGCTATTTAATTTTCTTTTATTCTTTGTGTTAAAAATTTCCAGTTACTTATTAAGAACACTTGTCATTAAAGACTTACTTAATATGGTAGCTGCCTATCCTGTTACAAAATGGACTCTTCTGAATAATGTAAACATTTAAATAATCATTTGGTATTTAGTTTACATTCAGTAAATATTTTAAAAATGTCATTCTCTGACAAAAAGCATAGCCTAACAGCATTTTTGTTTTCAGCTTTCAATCTTATTTTCATGCCATAAGGAGATGTTGTTAATATTTTATCTTAGCTGAGCTCAAACGGTGATTTAATTTAGTAGTCACATGGATACCACATGTGTTTTCTAGGTGTTTCACTATCATTTAGCTTTAACTAATGGGCACTTAAAGTCTTGCTGATTTTTCCCCAAAGACTCATAGTCATCTATGATATTCTTGAATAATTGGACTTTAAGTGGAAGTTAACAGGGTTACTTAGAGAAATATGCAGAAATACTTTCAGTGGTTTAAATATGAAATTTGTATAACCTTTGAGATGGCAAGTTTTGAAATTCTCCTCTCAATAAAAACTGAAAGTTAAACAATACATGAAATGAAATGACTTGATTTTTTGTTACCAGAAGTTATGTTAAGGAATACTATTTTATAAAAGGATTTCACTTATAAAATGTAGATCCAACAGTAAACAACAACAGTCTAGAACCAAAAGCCCTATCAGGCTAAATAAAATATACCAAATATGGCTTTTCAAGAAGTCTTATTTATTTATTTTTTAGCATGTTCTCATTCCAAATATCTGTTGACCCACTCTTTAAAGCTGTTTCCGTTTCTTCAGATCAGGATATACATGTTTACCTTGATTAATTGTCTAGGAATTGGCCAACAATTGTTGGTAAAATATAGCCTTTCACACAGTTGATTGTTTTTAAAACCTAAGCCAATGTTTCCTGCAGTGGCGAATGGGTTTGTAAGAGAGAAATTGGAGTGTTTTCCCCACCATCATCCCTGTCCTACTTTGGGTGTAGTTTCAGCAGAAGGTGAGAGAAAGATGGAGGGTAGAAGGAAGACAGCAGGAAAATATTTCAAATTAGTGTCTACCCACTCATAAGAAATATACTTGTTTTGTTTTGTTTTAGTGAGAATGACCCACCATGCATTGAAAGCCAAATGTCAATACCTCATATTTGTCATCATCTCCAATATCATCTCTTTTAATAACCACAACACCATGTCAAGTTGGTAAATTATTATTCTCATTTTACAGATGAGGAAACTAAAACTAAAAGAGGTTAATCAATTTATGAAGAGCACACAATGATTAAATGAAGGAATTATGACTTTAAGAGCAATGCACTTACTACTAATACTAAGCCTATTGCCTGAGCTTTCCCCCAGAAAGTGGAAAAATAAGATATTGGCAAATTAATGGGATGCGTTTTTAATAGTACTAATTACAAACTGCTATGTGAAAAGAGACAAGCATAACAGACAAGCAGTGCACATAAATGGCTGACATTAGCTTGGCTTTTATAGGTAACTATACTTAGCATTTTTGACATCTGGGGGTAAGGGACAAAAAGAAAACGTTAAAGTAAGAGACTGCTAAGAATTCTTTCTGAAGAGTACTGGATCTGTCTCTAGTGAAAGCAGTCACTTACTTTCTGGATTTGGGAAGATAAAGAAAACAAAACTTCACTTTCCATCTTCCTATCAGAGCTTATAGATAATAAAAACTATGCAGTGCAATATGAGATGATGTTGAGGATTGAGTTGTGCCCCCCAAAAAAGACATGTTCAAGTCCTAACACCCAGTTCTGTGGATGTGAACTCATTTGGAAATAGGTCTTTTAAAGATGCTATGTTTATTTAAGATGAGGCCAAACTGAATGAGGTCAGGCCTTAATCCATAATACAGCTGAAGTTCTTATACACAAATAAAATTGGACATGGAATAGAAGCCACAAAGAGAGATGGCCATGTGACAAAGGGATGCCATCACCAGAACACTACAGACTTTGGGAAAAGCATTGCCTTCCCAATACCTTAATTACAAACTTTTAATCTCCCAAACTGTGAACAATAAATTCCTGTTGTCTAAGCCAAAAAGTGAGTGGTGTTTATCAGAGCAGCCCTGGTAAACTAAAACAATGGGCACAAAACAAAGCTACTGGTCTTCTAGGACAGGTTAGCTTAATCAGAGGGTAGTTGCCTGCACCTATCACTCACCTTACAACTACAGATCTTTCCTTTCAGTGTTTCAGTAGGTTTTTTTCCTCTTAATCTTCATAGAGATTATGTCCAGAGTTTGTGGATAGTAGATGGACCTAAGCTGTTAATAGGTAAGATCAGAAAATGGTTTGCTTAGACAACCTTTCCCCTTAATTTCTGGGCCCCTCCACTTAAGGTCTCCCTTTTCTGAACCCCTTCGTGAGACAAAAGTCTTCTTCCTGTACTAAGCTCCTCCCTAAATAATCTCCAAAGTCTTCTGGTTACCAAATTATTTTAACCTCAAAGAAAACTCCCAACCCATTAACATAAATCAGGATATAGCAAACTTTTTTGGGGAAAGGGCTAGATAGTATATATTTTCAGCAGTCTCTGTTCTACAGTCTGTTGCAACTACTCAACTCTTCCATTGCGAGGCAATAGCAGCTACAGATAATAAATAGATGATGAGCATGGCTGTGTTCCAATAAAACTTTATTTCCAAAAAAAATAGGCTGCAGGTGGGTTTGGTCCAAGATTGATGGTTTGCAGACTCCTAAGAGAGACTGTGTTCTAATGTCAAATTAATAAAGAGGCAGAAAGTAAAAATGACATCTCTTTCTCATTCAGTCTGTCATGAGGTATCACAGCACTCACAATATGCCAAGGCCTGTACCACATGCTACAAATAGAGTGATTATTAACTTGGACTTGGATTCTGACTTCATCCAGCTTCCCCCCCTTCTCCCAGCAGGAGAAGGGCAGGGCTACATTGTCATGGAATGGCAATATTCCAAATTAGTAATTTACTCTTTTGCAACCGTATGCACACTCTGCCAAAAAAAAAAAAAAAAAAAAAAAGCTATTGGTAAATTTTGTGAACTAGGTAAAGTTTGTCTTTCCACCTTCCTTTCTGAATCTTACCTTATGCCTTATCTCACTCATCCCCAGACAGTCAGTGCCCTGGTTCTATATGGAGAGTCTTCTTTCTCCTTCCTCCTCTATATTTCATATTCTTCCTCTTCCATTTTCCTCCCTCTCTATAAATTATCTTCTTGCTCCATCCATCACCACAACAATACTCTGAGATCCATGAAACTTAAAAATTATACTTCTTTATTAACACCATGGTATGAATGATGTTTTTGTTTCAAAGGCAGGCTTGTTAACTTGAATGAAATAGCAGCTCTTGGTAAAGTAGGTTTAGTCCAATGTACACCCCACACTTTGCCTAAGCCATTGGGAGCAAGCCCTTCTTTTCCAGGTTCAGTAGAACTGAATTCTGAATAAGGAGGGCCTCCAGTAGTTTTCTCAGTTTTCTGGAAGAAGTGAGAAGGTTCAGACAGCTCAGGGCCTACCTTGCTGTATCAGCTCAAAGAGAAGGTATATGACAGATTAAATCTAGGCCAGTGCACACTTTACTAAGTATGTGCTAATATAAGATGGCAAAGCAGAATTAAATATTTAAATATGTCAAAAATAACATTTTCATCGTCTCTCTCTCCTTCTCAGTTCTTCTCTCCTGATTATCCAAAGATGTCTTCTACTTGGAGATCTAGGCAGACAACTATGACTTACTAATAAATTCAAATACCTTTAGACTAAAATCTAGGTATTGGACAAATGAAGTCTGGGCTATTTTAGATGAGAAATAAAAATCTGAGTGGATACTAATAAATAAAAAAATAAAACAAGCAGTTTTTATTTATAGAAAAGAGAGATGAGATTATGTACTACTGTGAAGAGAAAATTCAGTGATTATAGCATAAAAGGACAGAAGATAATGATGTATATAAAGCAAGTCTATAAAATTCAATCAACTTCTGTAAGATTGTTTGGTACCAAAAAAACTGGGAAAGCTTGGACTAGTTCCACACTTCGGAAACATAATGGATCTTGGCTTTCAGCCTACTCTAGTGCATTTATTTTCGCTAGGGAGTTGTCCTTATGTCACAAGAAACTAGTCTAAAATGAGTTGGGGTTACTTAAGAAGTGTTGATTTACTATTTAGTACAGGAATGGCTGTAATGGTTTGGAGGTCCAATCTGTACCTGATTTTACCTCAGTAGCTTGATCTCCTTTGTTTGATAAACACTTTCATTAGACAGCAATGAAACAGCTGGGCTAATTATGACATCACTGACACTGGTGGTATAAAGGTGTCTTTTGGTTGGACTCAACCAAGTTTAAGCAAAATGGAGACCACGTTGAAAATGGAAAGTAGAAATTCATCAGAATCTTCTCTCTAGAGATGTAGGGGCTCTGATCTCAGCTCTTTTCTACTATCTACATCATATTTTCTCTCTCTGTGGCCTAAGAATTAATTACTTGTCATTTTTGTGCTATTGATGCCCTTGATTTTTTTAACAAATCAATTTTATTGATACAAATTAATAAAGCAAAAATCCATTCAAAGTGTACAATCAATGGTATTTGACATAATCACATAGTTGTGCATTTTGTATAAGGTATGAGATAGGGGTCCCCTTTCTTTTGGATATGACTATCCAGTTCTCCCAGCATTATTTGTTGAATAGTCTGTTCTGACTGAGCTGGATGGGCTTAATAGCCTTGTCAAAAATCACTTGACTATAGATAGGAGAGTCTATTTCTGTGTTCTCAATTTGGTTCCATTGGTCAATCTGTCTGTCTTTATGCCAGTACCATGCTGTTTTACCACTGTAGCTAAGTAATATGCTTTATTTATTTTTTATTTTTTTATTTTTTAAAGATTATTTATTTATTTATTCATTTATCCCCCCCTTGCTGCTTGTGCTCGCTGGGTCAGCTAACCACGCCGTGCGGGCAGGCTTGCCTTCACCAGGAGGCCTCGGGAACTGAACCTGGGGCCTCCCATATGGTAAACGGGAGCCCTACTGATTGAGCCACAGTCGCTTCCCTAAGTAATATGCTTTAAAGTCAGGAAGTGGGAGTCCTCCAACTTCATTTTTCTTTTCTAAGACATTTTTGGATATTCAGGACGCTTTGCACTTCCAAATAAAATTGATTATAGAATTTTTGATTTCTGCAAAAAAAGGCTGTTGGGATATGGGATTGTGTTGAATCTGTACATTAGTTTGGGTAAAATTGACATCTTAATGATATTTAGATTTCCAATCCGTGAACAGAGAATATCCATCCATTTATTTAAGTCTTCTTTGGTTTCTTTTAGCAATGTTTTGTAGTTTTCTGAATACAGGTCCTTTATGTCCTTGGTTAATTTTATTCTGAAATATTTTATTGTTTTAGTTGCTATTATAAATGGATTTTTTTTCTGATTTCCTCCTCAGTTTGCACATCAGCAATCCATAAAAATGCTATTAATTGTTGTGTATTAATCTTGTATCTCACCCGTTTGCTGAACTTGTCTATTAATTCTAGTAGTTTTTTTGTGGATTTTTCAGGATATTCTAGATATAGGTTCATATTATTAGTGAATAGTGAAAGTTTTACTTCTTCTTTTCCTATTTGGGTGCCTTTTATTTCTTTATCTAGCCTAATTGCTTTAGCTAGAACTTCTAGCACAATATTGAATAATAATGGTGACAGTGGGCATCCTTGTTCCTGATCTCAGCAGGAAAGCTTTCAGTCTTTCATTGTTGAGTACAATGCTATCTGTAGATTTTTTATATATGCACTTCACCGTATTGATAAAGTTTCCTTCTATGCTATCTTTTGGTGTGTTTTTTTTTTTTTTTTTTTGGAGTGTTTTTAATCAAGAAAATGTGCTGCATTTTGTCAAATGCCTTTTCTGCATCAATCGAGAGGATCATGTGATTTTTTTTCCTTCAATTTATCAATGTGGTTTATTACACTAATTGATTTTCTTGTGTTGAACCACCCTTGCATACCTGGGATAAAACCCACTTGATTGTGGTATATAATTCTTTTAATGTGCTTTTGGATTCGGTTTGCAAGTATTTTGTTGAGGATTTTTGCACCTATATTCATTAAAGATATTAGTCTGTAATTTTCTTTTTTCATAGTATCTTTATCTGATTTTGGTATTAGGGTGATGTTGACTCCATAGAATGAGTTTGGTAGGCTTCTCTGCTGTTCAATTTTTTGGAAGAGCTTGAGCAAGATTGGTGTTTGATCGTCTTTGAATGATTGGTAGAATTTATCTGTGTAGCCACCGGATCCTGTGCATTTCATCTTTGGGAGGTTTTTGATGACTGTTTCAATCTCTTCCCTTGTGATTGGTTTGTTGAGGTCTTCTATTTCTTCTAGGGTCAGTGTAGGTGGTTCGTGTGTTTCTAGGATTTTGCCCATCTCCTTCTAAATTGTCTAGTTTTTTGGCATACAGTTGTTCATAGTATCCTCTTATAATCTCTCTTATTTCTGTGGGGTCACTGGTAATGTCCCCCATCTCATGTCTGATTTTATTTGTGCCTTCTCTTTTTTTTTCTTTGTCTGTCTTGCTAAGGGTCTGTCAATTTTGTGGATCTTCTCAAAGAACCAACTTTTGGTTTTGTTGATTCTCTCTTATTTGTTCTTGATTTCATTTATTTCTGCTCTAATCTTGGGATTAGTTTGCTGTTCTTTTTCTAGTTCCTCCAGGTGTACAGTTAGATCTTCAATTTTAGTTATTTCTTCTTTTTTAATGTTAACATTGAGGGCTATTAATTTCCCTCTCTGCACTGCCTTTGCGGTGTCCCATAGGTTTCAATACACTGTGTTCTCGTTTTCATTCATCTCAAATTATTTACTGAATTCTTTTGCAATTTCTTCTTTGACTCACTGATTATTTGAGAGTGAGTTGTTTAGCCTCTGTATATTTATTAATATTCCTTTTTCCCATCTATTATTGATTTCCAGCTTCATTCCATTATAATCAGAGAAAATATTTTGTATAATTTCATTCTTTTTAAATTTATTGAGACATGGTCTGTCTTGGTGAAGGATTCTTGAGAACTTGAAAAGAATGTATATCTTGCTGTTTGGGGTTGCAATGTTCTATAGATGTCTGTTAGTTTTAGTTCATTATTCAAGCTCTCTGTTTCTTTATTTATCCTCTGTCCAGATGTTCTATGCAATACTGAGAGTGGTGTATTGAAGTCTCCAACTATTATTGTAGAGACATCTATTTCCCCCTTCATCTCTGCCAGTGTATGCCTTATGTATCTTGGGGCACCCAAGTTATGTGTGTAAATATTTAGTATAGTTATTTCTTCTTGGTGAATTGCCCCTTTTATTAATAAATAATGACTTTCTTCATTCCTTATAACAGTGTTGCATTTGAAATTTACTTTGTCCGCTATTATTATTGCTACTCCAGCTCTTCTTGGGTTACTATTTTTGTGGAATATCTTTCTCCAATCTTTCACTTTAAACTTGGTTGTGTCCTTACATCGGAGGTGTAGACAACATATAGATGGCTTATATATATATTTTAATACATTCTATCAGTCTCTGTCTTTTGATTGGGGAGTTCAAGCCATTAACATTCAATATTATTACTGTAAAGGCTTTACTGACTTCATCCATTTTGTCCTTTGGCTTTCTGTTGTCATACCGTATTACTGTCTGTCTTTTCACCCTTTAATTTACCCTTCCTAATAATCTTCATTTCTACACTCTTCTCAAAGTCTCTTGCCCTTGTGTTTTCTTTCAGGCTTCAACACTTGCTTTAGTATCTCTTGTAATTCTGGTCTTTTGTTAACATAGACTATCAGTTTTTGTTCGTCTATGAAGACTTTGAATTCACTTTCAGTTTTGAGGGACAGCTTTGCCGGATACAGAATTCTTGGCTGGCCGTTTGTCTCTTTCAGTTCCTTAAATATATCATACCACTTTCTTCTCTCCTCCATGGTCTCTGATGATAGGTTGGCCCTTAATCTTACTGAGGTTCCCTTGTATGTGATGCTTTGGTTTTCTCTTCCTGCTTTCTGAATCCTCTCTTTATCTCTGATATTTGTCATTCTGAATACTAGGTGTCTCAGGGTAGGTCTATTCAGATTTATTCTGTTTTGGGTGCATTGTCCTTCTTGGATATTGATATTTACGTCTTTCATAAGAGTTGGGAAGTTTTCAGTGATTATTTCCTAAAATATTCTTTCTGTCCTTTTTGCATTCTTTTCTCCTTCTGGACATCAATAATACATATACTTGTGTGTTTTGTATTGTCATTCAATTCCATGAGTCCCTGTTCCATTTTTTCCATTCTCTTCTCTTTCTGCTCTCCTGTCTTTTCCAGTTCAGATGATCTGTCTTCAAAATCACTAATTCTGTCTTCAAGCAATTCAAATCTGCTCTTATGCACCTCTAATGTATTTTTTAAAAAGATTTATTTATGTATTTACTCCCCACCCCACCTTGTTGTTTTTGCACTCACTGTCTGCTTTTTGTGTTCTTCTGTGTCTGCTTGTCTTCTCTTTAGGTGGCACCGGGAACTGATTCTGGGACCTTCCGGAGTGGGAGAGAGGCACTTAATCTCTTGCGACACCTCAGGTCCCTGGTCTGCTGTGTCATCTCTAATTGTCTGTCCTCTGTGTCTCTTTTTGTTTCATCATCTTGCTGCACCAGCTCTCTGCATGGGCCAGCATTCCTGCATGGGCCAGCAGTCCGCGTGGGCCAGCATTCTGCATGGGCCAGCTCTCCACTCGGGCCAGCTCGTCATGTAGGCCAGTTTGCCTTTTCTCAAGGAGGCCCCAGGAACTGAACCCTGGACCTCCTATATGGTAAACGGGAGCTCTATCACTTGGGCCACATCCGTTTTCCCCCTCTAATGTAGTTTTTATCTCATCCATTGCATCTTTCATCCCCATAAGGCTGGTTACAAATTGTTATTTACTCTTACCCAGTGTCTTCTTAATATGCTTTATTTCTTTAGTCATATTTTCTTTCAATTCTTAAAATTGGTTTAGGAGCGTTGTGTGATTTATCATTAATTGTCTTAAATCCTGTATCTCTTCAGAATATTTGGTTTGTTCCTTTGGCTGTGCCATCTTTTCCTGTTTCCTAATATGGCTTGTAATTTTTTGCTGATGTCTAAGCATCTGAATATGTTGTTGAATTTACTTTGATGGCCAATTTTTCTCTCTTGCCTCTTTTTTTCATAGTTCTTCTTTGATATTTAGTTGAACTTTTTGTAAGTCTTTAAAATTTACCAGCTTCAGTTATCAAAATCAGGCCAGGGACTTACTAATGGGGCCTGGGTCACAGAGTTTCTCCCAAGAGTTAGAGTACAAAGAGGACCAAAAGCAGTTTTTGTCCATGCAATTTTCAGACCAATCAACCAATGGTGCTTAACAGTGCACCTTTCCAGGAGATGGAGATTTTCCTGTGTTTTTTTCTGGCCAGAGCTGAGATTCAAAGCAGACTCTGCTGGCTGAATTCACTGAAGAAAAGCCCCCCCAACTCCTCCTTCCTTTTTCCCTTGTAACTGCTGACAAGGAGGAAGGTATCTCTTCCCCTTTCAATCAGCTGCTGTGCGTTATGGGTTTTACCCCAGATTAATATCATGTGGATGGGGGAGGGGAGCTCTTCCCAGTCACCACAGGTGTTTGTAACTCACATTTATTGTTTTGGATTCTTCCTCTCTCTGTCCCTCACCCTCCTGGAAGTTGTGAAGCACTGTCCTGGTCTGTTGACCTGCGAAGCAGGTCCCTCAGACAGCTTTTGTTCTTTTTCTTTTGTTTTTGTGAGAGAGTTAAACTCTGTCTGCCTAATCCCATGCCATCTTCCCACAAGCCCTCTGCCCTTGATCTTTTGATGAAACCTATGGAACACTTTTTAGAAAATAATTTCCATGTATAAAATAAATTACATATGATTAAATAGGAAACCAAATACATTAAAATAATTTTAATAGTAAAATGTGATATATTAATAAATATGCTTCTCTACAGCCCAGTCAATAACAAGATCTAGCAGGTGTTTAAGAACTACCCTCATTTCAAAGTAGTGATTGCTATTAACTGTATTTTGGGGGTTCTGATATGAAAATATCTTTAATTTTTACTAAAGATAAATTATAGGTGCTGCTAGCAACACTGAAGTTTTTATCCAAATTCATTGGTGAAAGAGAAAAGATATAATTTTCTTTCTTTCCAAGTTCATGAGCTGTCTGAATTCTATCTTTAGATTTTTTTGAATACTTGGGCTCAGGTTTAGAAATGCTGCTATTGACTGTCTTTCTTTTTATCTCTGTAGAAATTGGGAATTGGTGAACTAACCTAATAGCTACCGTATTAGTTTCCTAAGGCTGGCATGACAAATTACCACAAACTGAAAGGCTTCAAACATTAGAAATGAATTTTCTCAGTTCCAAAGGCTAGATGCCTGAAATCAATGTATTGGTGGGGACATGCTTTCTCTAATCGCTCTAGGGAAGAGTCCTTCCTTGCCTCTTCCTAAAAGTCACTCTAAAAATTCCCTAGCACAGCCTTACAGATATGATAAGAAAACCCTTCTCAGGGTGAAGAATGATCACTGTTCATTGAGAAGTTGTGTACAGAAGTTATTTGGAAACAATTACAGGTGTAGACTTTTAGATATTTTAAAAATCTAACATGGCATTATACAATAGAACCTTCTGTGGTGATTGATGCACTGTCCAATATGGTATTCATTAGCCACACATAGCCAGTGGACACTTGAAATGTGACTAGAATGATTGAGAGATGGCATCTTTAATTTTATTTAATTTTAATTAATTAAAATTTACATAGCCACATGTGGCTGGTGGCTGCCATTAACAGACCAGGTTTAGCATGTCTCACAGTAGGTCCCCAGCACTTTTTTTTTTTTAACTATCTTGCTCCAGGCAAACCAGCAAAGAGCTTTATCCTTCTAACCGTTGATGAGGTTCTATTCTTAGCCTGGCATACACTGACAATTTCTGTCTATTTTTCTAGGTCCTTCCATACCTCATTTGCTTAACTCATATTGCAGCACTTATGTTACCAGTCCAGCCCTCTGAGATCTTAAGGCATTAATTGCTATATCACTACTTGGCCACTTGGTATAAATCACATGACATTTTGTCATTTTGTTCTGATACTTTATCTTTTAAAAATCTTTACAGTTTACCTTCAAGTACAATGCAGGTTCCTTGTGGCAGAAATGTTTTCCTTTTGTTTTGTTTTTTCTAATTTTTTCGAGGTACTGGGGATTGCACCTAGGACCTCATACATGCAAAAAAGATACTCAACCACTGAACTACACCCTTTCCCCTATATACCTAATATTTGCATATAGATTCTCAATGCAATTTTGTTGAAAATGAGGTCACTAGATGCTTTAAAGACATACATGATACAAATAAGCAGATGGATCCACCAGGGTCAGGAAGCCTGAAGGTAGAAAAGGACTTCATGGAAACAGGAACAGTTCACTGAAACATTTTAAAGTGAAGAGAGACCAGGAATTCCTTTGGCACTACCCTTAGGCAAATAAAATATCACTCTCCTTTTATGGATGAGACAACCAAGATCAAAGATATTGATGATGTCATCAAGATCATATACCAAAAATAATGGAAGGGAAACAGAATTCCTGGTATCATGTATTCAGAGACATCTTTAGAACAGGAGCCTGGAGTAGACTAGGGTCATCCTAAGAAGTAAGAGAAGGAGTCCCATAGAAAAAAGAAGACCATTACTGAAGGGAAGCTCACAAAAAGACATAGAAGATAAGGTTTTGATGGATAACCTTGGTCAGTTCAGGCTGAAAGAGATAATTTCCCCCCAATTAAAGGAAATCCAAATATTAGATGGTAATAAAATCCTTCTAATTTTAAATACCAGTTTACATTTTAAACTTCCGAATTACATGAAATGAGATTGAATACAGGAATCCAGGTCAGTAACTAGATATGCTTGATATATTCCTCCAAGCTTGATAGACTCAAACTTACATTCTCTCACCTGACAGGGACTTGGTGTATACCACACTGGGTGTGTGCATGCAACTGCAGTGAACCAAGAAGGGATGGGAAGTACTGCTGGAGGATACAACATTGAGAGCATTTCCTATATGATTTCAACATGAAAGTTGAAGAAAATGTTAACAAAACAGATGATCATGAACTTTGGGTGTGCAATCAAAAAAGGAGAAATCACCCATTTTCCTAGATCTCATAGGAAAAAGAGATAGGAACGCTTATTCACTCTTACTGGGAATGTAATACGGTATAGCCTCTGTGGAGAACTGAGTTTTAAAAATAACCATTGAAATGAAAACCTGAACATTTAATGTTTAGCCAAAATAGAGGTCACTTCAGCATAATGTAGAGTAATTTTTAAAGTGTAAATTTCCCTTTCAATGTGCACAGATAGATTAATATATTTTACTGTATAGTCCACAAGAATATTTGATTCTTCTTTAAATGGAGATAATGTTAGGTGTTGTGTATGTTACAAGTGCCCATTATGAGCATCAAAGAAAGTAATGCACATAAAACCTAGGAAATTGTCCAGTTCTAGGGGAATGGCAGGTTTATCATTATTATTGAGCTGTTTGTTCTAAATGGCCAATACCAGATTTAAAACTTAAATCCTGTGGTACCTTATTGAAGGGAAAGAATAACCATATATGTGCAGAAGACAAATTCGTAACTTCCTGAGTGACCATGCCTAGTATTTTTTAACAACAATGGGGAACATTATTAAGTATAGTATGGTGACAAAAATCATCCAAAATAAATACAAGTTTTGTCAAGTGTCAAATAGAATATTATAGACCAGACTGCTAAAGGATATGCTCCTGGGTAAAGTGGGGACTGTGGGATTCATTATCATTTAATATGGTGGATTTCTGCAGAAAGGAAAGGAGATATTTAATTTCAGTTTGACCTGCATTTCATGAACACTGGCCATGTGGCAGGCACTGTAGTAGCTTCTGAGAGATAAAGAGAAAATGACTGCATATCTATGGTTGGGTTTTTGTGTGTGTGTGTGATGGGATTATAAGGGATAGTTACAGAGGCATTTAGACAAGAGGTTTCAGTGATCCACCTGCAGCCTTTTTACCTGGTGGAATCTTATCCTCATATTCCTACTTCAAGGACAATATTGGCTTGTCAGTCACAAGCTTACCCCTCAAATATATAATTCATGCACCAAGTAATGATCCTTGTTTTTTGATTCTTGATACACCAGGCAGATGGTATCAATAACATTGTGTGTTAACCAAATAGGAAAGCCAAATACATAACTTTTTTTCTTTTCTTCCTAGATGCTGCATCTTTGGGGTATGTTAAATCTCACTGTTGTGAAACTATTCTATTTTTTATGCAAAAGAAGAAGCAAATTACTTTCAATACAGAGAAATGAAAGGCGAAAACAATTTTTAAATCGTTTTTGCTTAGGTGTGTATAAGTTCTATATTATCATCTTTATTTTGCATCCTGTTCTCACTCTTTGTTTTCAGACTCTAATCATCAGTGAGGTGTTTGTGGGGTCTGTAAAGCCTTAACAACTTTGACCGCTGGGTTTTGTGCATTTCTGAATTCCAGCTTAAGGAAGGAGCATATATGGGTAGGTGATTCCCTCTACCGTTGCCATAGTTTTCAACATTATGTTCAGTTTTCAATCAAAGTACATTTATCTGCATCAATTAGATCTAAGTAGGCAAATACACTCTCCAAATTAGGGTAACCAAAAAAAAAAAAAAAAAACCCACAAAAGCAAAAATCTCAAGTGATGAGGATAATTATAAAATACTGAAGGCCTAAATCCATAGTTGTAATGAAAACTATCAATTTTGTTGAATGAAGGAGTTAATTATGTAGGGTTCTTATGTCAGGAAGTTTTGTTGTTGTTTTTCTTCCACAAGTTTTTTTTTTCCCCCCACATCTGTCGATTGAAAATATGCAGTGTTGCAGCTGCAACATGAATATTTTAAAGTAACCACAAATGCCTGTAATTCTTTTTGGCCAGCGGTTCCAGGCATGTCCTTTACTGGCAATGAACCACACGCAGGGGGAGTCTAGCTCATGGTGCCAAGGAGTTAATTATGCTCTCCCTATACTCTCAGCACTTGAGTGCCTTTATTACACTCTCTGTCTTCCCTCCTTTGCATTAAGTGGTCCAAATCTCTTCTCATTGCCCCCCAAATTATTCTGTTTCAACCAGGTGCAATTTTGGTTTTTCTCATTGTGTTCATGAGTAATGTTTGCAGAAACAAACCAAAGAATGAAGATACTCTAACTTACGCTTGTCTCATGCTTTCATATTCCTTCTTAGGATTCCTCATGTGAGCACAGCCCCAAACCCAGGGGCAACTCTTCCCTGCAATGCAGTGGACTTGGGCACCATCCACTCCAGACTATCTTTGGTTTATACAGTTTATACATTAAGGGAAATGAATGCAATTGAGGATGGCTAATGGAACTATCTGGCACATGGTACAGGAGGGTACTTAAATATAGTCTGATAAAAAATTAAAACCAATTTATCAAAATGGCAAAACATTTGGTAATTTGGAATACTCTTAATGTCCTTTTAAAATACAATAGTCAGTAATTTATTCCATTTTGGAGATTTCAAGTTATCAGCATTTAATACAATTTATAGCTCATTCTTAATTTTGCTGTTATTTACTTTAGCAAATATGGGGAGTCTTACTCTGCAAAAAAAAAAAAAAAAAAAAAAAAAGGCTGATTCTCATCTTACAGAGTACTTCAGTGTAACAGATTCAGTGTGGCAAACAATTTGACAGCTTTGTACCACCAAAATAGAGTTTTAAACTTATTTTATGTTAGCTTTTAGATGGATGGATCTCATACTTTAATATGTTGAAATAACCAACCAGAGAGTCTGATAAAAATGCAAATTACTGGTTCTAGTCCCTGGGATTCTGATGAAAAAGTTTGGAGTGGGGCCAAATACTGATTGAGATGGAATAATCTGTGAGTTTGTATACAATATTTTATAGATGAATTGCTGAGTTTTCCATATAAGAATCCTAAAACTAACCTAGTTGCTGATTATATTCAATTTCGGGGATTTTCGTGATCTTTTTGAAAATTCAATTTGGGAATGTGTTCCATTTTGTATTAACAGTACAAGTTGTGTCATTGAAACCAAACCGAATTTATCAAATCAATAATTCATTTAATGGGCTGTGATGTACACTCAAAGTTATAAATGTTTAAATGTGTAAGGTGTATTGCCTTCTCTTAAATAACATAATTCATGGGTAAGTTCAGACAGTAAAACATATCATCAGAAAAATAAATATAACAAGCAGCTAATATTCATATAGACTGAAAAGAAAAGTTTAGCTTATTAAAAGTAGAATTCTCTTGTGTTCTAAAGTCAAAGAATTTGGCTTTTGGGAGTACACTCAATGCTGAGGTCTCATTTTAGCCATGTATTGCATTGAAGCTAAAGTTCATTTTGGTTTCAATACTGAACATATTTTAAATACATCACTTGATATAATAACTCCACTTTTTCACCCAATGAACTAGATAGAGATAGTGCCATTATAAATGAGCAAATTGCAAAGCAAAAGGAATAATCAATGGTCTTAACATGAGTAGGGGGGAGGATCAGTGAGACACCTGGAGCCACACAGTCAATCCTGAAAATTTTTCCCACATAGAAATAGTAATATGCAGGAATGCTGTCATCCAGTAAATGCCATCAGAGACTCGAAAAGACAGTGTAAGAAGAAATCACAAGAAGCTGTTTCTCCATGGTTCTATGCTCTCCAGGAACGTGGATGAGAATCAGCCTTATAAAATGCAAAAACACAAATGCCACATGTGTCCTCAAGGACATGATAAAGCAAATAGACTGTATATAGATGAAAAAACATGAACTGGTTCTAGAAATGACAAGGCAGAAGAGGAAGTAAGTGCGTACATAATCAAGGCTTAAAGCTTCAGAGCAAAGTTCCATCTCTAGTTCTTGGCAGATTTTGGGTGATGAATGATAAGTTGGAATAAAGGAGGAAGTGATAGGCAATTTCTAAGGAATTTGGGTCCCAAGACATTACAGGTCCCTAAAGATGATACTATGACAGGAATATTAACAGTTTCATATTTTGTCTGATGTGTCACCCGAATTTTAAGAACCTAGAGCAGAAGAACAAATAATATTCAGTTAACATCTAGTTCTATATCCATTACCCAGGCAAAAGGCCGTAGACTCAAAGCAATTGGTACTGTTTATGTTTGCTAAATGAACCATTTCAAATATTAAAATGACATCAATACAGGTTTCTGGAGGAGCTTACTGACATTAACAGCATTGCCAAGAATGTAATGCAAACTTCTAAACATTTGTCATATTTAGGCAGGTCTATTTTTCACTTCATTTTCACAGAGCTGGAGAACGGAAATGTAAATTGTTGTGGTCGTATAGGAAGGAAACCAAAATCATGGTACATGCTTCACGTGTACCATGCACTTTATATATATTATCTCATTTTGTAAGCTTATAATATATGTATGTAAAGTGTGCTAAAGATGCAAAGATAACATTGCGTGGTTTATAGGCATTTCAGAATTTAATAATGAACAAGCAAGTTCAAGCTACTTTAGCAGTACAATTTATTAACTGTTGAAATTAAAAGCCACTTTCACCCTAACCAATCTCAGGGGTAGTTAACAAATACATCCACAGACATGCACATTCATATACACAGCCATTTATATTTTCATCAATACTTCCTTCTATAGACCTATGCAATTTTATTTATAATTCTTGGAAAACAAAAATGATTTATTAGAATTTTTCTTTAACTATCAGTGTGGCAAGGTTGTGAGGAGGGTGAGGGTAAATTATACAATCATGCACAATACGGATTTGGGGTGGGGGAGAACTTACAAGCCAAAGGTTGACAAGAGCAGCATTCATGTCCTATTCTCTCAACATCCCATAGAGACACACACCAGTGCCTGGCAATGCAGCTAGACTCATAGTAGTTTGTGCTTTGCCCCCTGCTACCCTATCTTTCTATAGTGACAGCAAAGAATGGCCCCATTGTTGGATGCTTAGTCTGAGTCCCCCTGAAAGTCAACCCCCAGACAAGACTAATGTTGGAATAGCCTATTTGGGAGTGTGAGCCCAAGAGTCAAGAATGAGGGACAGGGAGAAAGAAAAGTGGAATCAGGGAGAATGACCCAGGACGACTTACCCTCTTAGCCACTGCTGTGGCTTATGAGTTGCTCAGTACTATGGAATAGTCTGAGAATCCATATGAAGCATGTCTCTGGATCATAAGCTTAGAGGAAAAGGGGCAGAGCATTTACCCCTTGGTTCAGTCTCTCAATGGTTAATAATTGTCCCAGGGTGTTATCTCATCCTACACTCTTCTCCTCTTGGTGTCTGAGAATGGCTAGAGTAAGATCAGCGGGCTCATTCCCCAAGCCTGAGGGAAGGTACTCTCAGGCTGTATCTGTAGGAGCTGATGAAGCCTTTCTTTTCAGCTCCTGGAGAAGTAGGAACCCACTGGAAGTTGCAAAGTCTTCTGCTGTGTGTGGGGAGTCACCCATCCCATGGGAATCTCGTTTGCAGGGTAACCTCTCCTGCTGGCAAAGGTGGGGCCCTGATAAAGCTTGTCCGTTATCAGGTAATGAAAAAAGAGTACTCAGGATCATCTTTGGAAATCCTGATTGGCACTACATTATCATTTTCTGGCTATTTGGTGTTATAAATTCATTCCAATTAAAAAAAGATATGATAGGCAAGTTTATTTTTACTCTGGTATAGTTAGGCATAGATTAGGGGGAAAATGATCTGGTTTATCTAATAACATTTATGATGAATCTAATTCTCACATTTTATGTTCATAAATTGAAATGGAAAGTTTGACTAGAGAGAAGATTCTCCAACATTCACCTATAGGGAGATAGGTACAGGGCAAAGGACTGTCAGAATTCTCCACCCTCATACATTTTGGAGGGCATAACTTCTCTGTAGTTTTGTTGCCACATATTAGAAGCTTATGTGAATTATACTTTACTAGTTAAGGAATTTTCTTCGTAAAAAAGATTGCATTTTACTGATTAGTAACTTCTTCAATGATTTCTAGGTTCTCCTTGGACTGTGGCTGTGTAATTGGTTCACCACAATACTGAGAGACTTTTCAATGCCTTTAATTTAAAGGGAAAAAGACCTGTACCTTCCTTTCCCATTTTGGGATTTTCTATCACTCTGCTTAAACCACTTTTTGGTAATTTCCTGTGATGTAACAACAGTTCAATTTATCTTTGTTCAAGGCTATCTTTGTTTACAATACCTTGTCTTCCCATTCACTTTGCTTCCTTCTTTCTAATTCTTATGGATGTTGGGACTCGACCAATCTAGTCACTCCTTAACCCCACTTCTGTTAGTCAGAATATCTAAGGCACTGAAGTCCCAACAGTTTATTTAATAGAGGTCACATCTGTTGAACGTCACTTAAGGGAGTTACAAAAGGGAGGCATCCACTGATCCATTTCTTCTTTCAACAAATATTTGTTGAACACAACATGCATAAAACACTATTTTTTGTTCTAAAAGATATTGCAAAATGCAAAAGACCTGGGCCCCCAAAGCATCCAAACTAATGTTGCTAAATCCATTTTGTCAAGTAATTTTGGTGTGGGAAATAATCAGTGGGAAAGCAAGCGGGCAAAGAAAAATAAGTAGTAAGACCCTGAACAGATGTTCAACACAGCAGGGGTTATCATTACAGACCTGGGATCCAACTTACAAAAAAGAAAGTGTGTAGAGGCTTGCATTTTGAAAAGAACCCCAGATGGGAAAAGATTATGCTTTGTGGCAAAGGCACTACAGGGAGACGTAAATGAGATCATGAGTACTTTCCTTGTAGAACCACAGAGAAGAATTTGGGGTTAGGAAGTCCATTAGCAGATGATATGCCTGGGAGCAATACTTAGCTACTGCCCAGGCACTTGTGGGCTGGGTTGATGGAGGTGGCTTATAAAGCTCTGAATGTTCAATTCATTGCCTTTTTATTTAACATCTTTTGTGTAGAAAATTATTTATGCCATAGATTCATTGCTATTCAAATTTTCAGAAAACCAGCTATTTATTAGGTAATAGTAATTGTATAAAAACATGAAATTACAACTAGCAAAACTAATTTTAAGCATTTCTTCGCTTTTATTTAATTCAAACATCAATATTATAAATCCACAAAAATAAAATAAATAAAAAATTTGTTAGTAAAATGGATTTTCATATGCTTTCAAGTTCCTCAGGGATAAAAGTTCTTTAAGAATTGAATCCAGCTCATCCTGAATGCTGGATAGGGGCTAAACACCACATGGAGAGTTTGTTTTGTGCCAGCAAAGGGAAGCAGCAGATAAAACACTCATCCGCTCTGCAATAAAAGAACTATTAGGCTGCCATTCAGAATGTTGTTCTATGGGGCCATACAGAAACACAATTCCAGGTCATTAGACAAGTTGAGTTCCAAAAGGGATTTTGCAAGAATCAAATCACATGTGAGCTGGGTCAAAAATCAGGAGGTTGCTGTCTAGGTAAAGAGTGTGGCAAAAATAAGGTCTGGATGAAAGCAAATTGAAGAGTCAGCAGTTTAGACTCAGAGGTGAAAGTCCAGAAAATAGGCCAAGAAATGCTTTCTATGTTGGACCTTGGGGATAAAATGATAATTTGACAAACTGCTTACTGGGTGGGAAAAAAAAAAAAAAAAGGAAGTCCTCTGGCCAAGATCATGGGACCTATCAGAGGTGTTCCTAAGCCAAATGTACTGGTTGATCCATTGCTCAGAGAATTTCTTGGCCCACTCCATTTACATTAACACCTTCATTCTCTGTGCTGTATTTCATTTACAGTGGTTATCTATCTCTGAATATTTTTTTTCAAGATTTATTTATTTATTTAAAATTTATCCCCACCTTGCTGCTTGTGTTCGCTGTGTCTATTTGCTGTGTGTTTTTCTGTGTCTGCTTGCCTCCCTTTATTGCATCATCTTGCTGTGCCAGCTCTCCGTGCCACGCAGCCTAGCTTGCCTTCACCAGGAGGCCCCAGGAATCGAATCCGGGCCTCCCATATGGTAAATGGGAGCCCAACCAATTGAGCCACAGCCGCTTCCCTCTGAATATTTTTTTGATATTTGTTGACATGTTTTTCATCTGTGTCCTCCTCTTAGAACGTGAGCTGGGTGAGAGTGAGGGCTTTGCCCTGGTTGGCACGTATTTCCAGGCTACGGACAATATATGATATGTTTTATGATGCAACAGCTATTTGTTAAAAGAATGAACAAGTGAAATAAAAATCTTGCAATAAAAACCATCCCATACCATCATTGTCGCATAGTGTACAGAAACAAATGGTAACGTAGGATGTTATTGTTGATTAAAGATCAAATGTGTGGGTACAGAGGTACTCTAAAAATAGCACTATTTGTGGTGGTGCACAGTGATCATTTATCTCATTTATACAAGAAGAATGTAATATGAAATATTATTTTGACATAGGCTTTAAAAATAACCTTAAAATATTACATTATATATAAATATAGCATAAATAATTTTGATTGCTATCTCTTTTCTCCCAAAGGAAAACTTAATTAGGATTAGGGTCAGATTGTCCCAAGAAAGCTTGACAGAAGAGTGTTAAATTCCATATCCAGTTTTTTAGAAACAGTAGTTTAACTTTTCCTTGTCTTTCCCAGTGAGGTTACCATGGAGTTTTTATGTTTTTTCTTAAATATACAAAACATTCTCTAATATTTTGGATATTTCTGTATTACCCATTTTTAAAATGTATTCACTTTTAAGGGTTTATTTGGGTCTTAAAAAGTATTTTGCTCTCAATCTCATTTTTTCTATCAATTCTTTACTCCCCTTCAAGCAATTATCTCACCTTTCTCTCTCCCCTCTTCTCTCCTTGAATTAGATTTGATGTTTTATATCTAATCTGTTATAGATAAGATATAAATTGTATGAGGGCAAGGACATTTTCTCTTTCATTCACTTTCTAGCTTTCTGGGACATGGTAAATACATAACATCAGCAAAAAAAAACCACAATTTCAAATAAATGAAGATGTTAATAGGCTATTTCAAGCAGTACTTTCAGGGTTATGTGTAATTTGGTGGGATTCTTGACTTTGCATATTTAGGAACTAGGTTTTTTTTATTTTTAGTAGGTTAGTAAGTGTTTTAAAAACTTAATTTTTTTTATCATATGTTTTCAAAATGAAATTATTGCTAAAAAACATTAAGCAGAGTTTTATCCCTATCCTTACTCTCCTCCTCTCCATAGTGATCCTTATTTGGAGACAATAAATGTCATCTCTCTTAGTTTCTCTGGTACTTAACTCCTTATTTCTAAATGCTGTATAGAATTGCTTTGTTTTGATAATTAATTTTAAACATCATCCAACTATATTACAGCTTGGTAGTAAATCAATTGTCAGTATTATCACTATCATGACTATCGTAAAGACTTACATTAGTCATGAGCCAAGTAATATGCTGTATTTATATTAAATTCTTATAGAATTTTATCCAAGAATTAATAGCTGTAAGTTTTTTTATTTCCTTAGTTTACCTTGAAATTATGGCTAAGGCATCTTACATCTTCTAATAGCTCTGTAAAATGCTGCTCCATATAACTTTCACATTATCAAATATATCCAATAAAATATTAACTTATTTATCATCTTTATTTCCTTTAAAGGCATCCCTCCTGGGGCTTCTGTCCTGCTCCAAACTCTTGGTCTTTTCTGTGTTGTCCAGGCTGCTGCCCAGCTGTCATCTTTGACTATCTGCCATTCTGGGAATTCCTCTTGCCTCTGTCCATTTTGGATCTGTTTCCTGATCCTAAATCTTCCTCTTTTTTTAATTTATCCCCTTATAGATAAAGTGTTTATGGTGGCAGTCAATGAGATCATCCTGAGAAGTGCATAAGTGTAACCTCTGGAATGATCTCCCAACTCACTTTGAAATCTCTTAGCCATAAAAACTCATTTGTATTTACTACTTCTCGCTTTTGGTCAAGGTATTTAACCAAATGCATTGCTAGTTGCTTGATAATAGTTGCTTGATAATACTCTCTTGATGCCAGGGAAGCTCATTCCCGGGAGTCATGTCCCATGCCGGGGTAAGGTAGTGAGTTTATATATTAAGTTTGGCTTAGAGAGACGCCACATTTGAGCAACAAGGAGGCTTTCAGGAGGTAACTCTAAGGCAATATATAATACTGGGCTGTTTCAATTTCACAAGAACAAGGTTCGTAAGTATAACTATCAATGTCAAGGGCCTGGTATATTGGTCTGTCCTCCTTTGCTAGGCTCTGCCTTTGTACTCTAGGGATTCTTGTTGTTCTTTTAGAGAGTGTATCAGGACTTCCCAGGATGGGGATTCAATATTCTTTTGGTTATTGTGTGGGTCTCCACCCACTGAGACAAAACCCCATTACCACTTGAACATATTCATATTCTATAAAAGCAAGTCCCAGGTGCCCTTTCCACACATCCCCCATCACCCTAATATCTTTATATTGCACCTTGAAACTCTTAATTCTTGAGCTTTTCCAGAGTCTCAGATGCAAATATGTTAATATATTCAAATGCAAGATCATACATTTGAATATGTAAGATCCATTCTTCTAAGTTATTTATTACTTTCAATTTACTTCTGTCTTTAGACACTGTAGTTTGAGATTACAGAAGTCTACTAAGATTTTTAATTTGTTTGGTTTTGTTTTCTTGAATTTTAAGGGTTTGGATTTTGAGAAGAGAGGGGGAGAGAAGTGTCTTGATTCCACCAATTTAAAATCACAATCTGATGTTCTCATCCTACTAGGAAAGTTAGCTTAAGAAACCAAATAAAGAGTCAAACTTTCTGGTGAGTATTGAGTTAGAATAAAGAAAGTTGCATAATCTTTATGTTAATGCTATCATGTTACTTAAACTTGATGCTGCATTCTCCGTATAAGTAGATTCCTGCCAAAATAAACAGAACGTTTATATTGGCCAGCTAGCAAACTCTCACTACTGGATAGTTCTGGTAATACAAAGACAAATTTTCATTCTTCTCTCTCTTTTATTCATGCAGTCTATTGAGATCCATTATAACAATATATTTTACAATTACTTGGAGGAGAAATCTACAAACATTTATCAAGTGCTTAACTATGCACCATGTACAGTGCTGGGTATATAATGTATTTTTCATTATTATTTCATGTGTTTGTCGCATATTAGTTACATTCTATATTTATGTCTTTTTGATGGGATTTCAGGGAAGCACCTTGTTTCTTGAGTCCCATGATATTCTTCATGAATCATTTCCTGGGGAGATTTTCACACATGGCCAAACACATTGATTTTTTAACCATTTCTGTAGTTTTTATTTTAATTGTTGATTATATTTTAGCTTTGTTCCTAATTCTGTGCATAAATATTTTATTTATGTGTATCCTACGTTATCTACCTACTCAACATTGCATGAACTTTCCATTGTTTATTTTTCCACAAAAACCAAGGAATATGCAGTTAAAATATGGGCAATGGATTTGACTAGACATTTCTCAAAAGAAGATAAGCAAATGATCAATAAGCACATGAAAATGTGTTCAACATCATTAGCCATTAGGGAAATACCAGTCAAAACTACAATGAGATACCACCTCATACTCACTGGAATGGACATCATTTTTGAAAAATGGAAAATAACAAAGGCTGGCAAGGAGAAATAAAAATCCTTGCACATTGTTGATGGAATGTAAAATTGGGTAGCCACTGTGGAATGTGTTTGGCATTTCCTCACAAAGTTAAACATAGAAATTCCATATGAACTAATAATCCCACCTCTAGGTATATACCCAAAATAATTGAAATCAGTGACCCAGACAGATATTATTGTGAGTAATGCTGCTGAGAATTACAACAATATTCACATCAGCATTATTCACAATAGCTAAAAGGTAGAAGAAACTCAAATGTTCATCAACAATGAATGGATAAACTAAATGTGGTATACACATACAATTGAATATTATTCTGGAATGAAGGAATGAAGATATAATACATGCTAAAACAAACATGTATAAATCTTGAAGATACCATGTTAAGTGAAATAAATGAGATACAAAAGGACAGGCATTGTATGATTCCACTTATATGAAATAATTAGAATATGCAATTTCTAGAAACAGAAAGTAGAGTACAAGTTACCAGGAGCAGGAGGGGACGGATTATGGGAAATTAATCCATAATCAGTACAGTGTTTCTTTTTGGGGTGATGAAAAAGTTTTGGTAATGGATGGTAATAAGGGTAGCACAAGAATGTGAATGTGATTAATCCCACTGAATGGTATGCTTGGGAATGCATGAGATGGGAAATTTTGTATTAGATATATATTTCCACAATTTAAAAAAACAAATAATCATAACAAAGAACATCAATAATAAAATCAACTAATCTTTAAAAAACAAACAAGCCAAGGAACATGAAATCCTTTTATTTTCAGGGGTCTTAAAGAGGCATAGGCATTTTCATAGAACAAAATAAAAAACACAGGCTCTATAGTTTCAAGTTTGTTGAAATGCATAATAATAATAATAATGAAAAAGAGGAAAACAATTGTGTGTACACACACATACACACACACATAAACCAACCACAAGCCCTGCAGCAACAATGAAGAATTTTTCTGCGTCTGGATTCTCCTCTCCATTTTGCACCTGCTCCTGAGGTGAGCCAGATTGGCAAGAAGAGAAGGTAGGATGGATTCCAAAGTGTTTTTCCTTATCCAATCACTAGAGTGGCCAACTCGCAGGGTCAACCCGAACCACAGGTGCATATTAGATGTTCATCCCTGGGTTAAAAAAGGATTTAATGAAAATAGTGACTGGTCCCAAGCCCAACAAGCCTAGACAGGAAGGATGACAAGTTCTCCACTTCTAGAATTTTTTAAATATAGGATCTGCTTAACACAGACTGCTGACCTTGGATTCCCTTCTTATGAGTATGTCTATTATTCTAAATGCAACCCCCAAAGGCTGCAAAATTACTCACAAAGTGGCTATTAATAAACAGTGGTATAAAGGTTTTAGTAGTCCAGAGTGTGTGGACAGGTGTTTTTACTTCAATATTTGAAATGAAATGTGAGAGACATTCAGATGCTCAGCATCCACAGCTTTGTTGGAACACTGTGGGTGGATGTGTATGTGTCCATGTGAACACACAACTGTGTGCATATGTGTGTTTATCAACATATATTTTGGAAATACTTTTGTGCATTCTATAGTATATTATGTTATTTAAGAGCATGGTACTTCTTAAATCAATGTCATAATGATTTTTTTCTAAAATCATTCCAATCTTCATAGTTTTTCAGCAATGTCAATATATATATTTAACAAGACACTTAATAAAATAATATTGGACCAATATATTTTAATTTTTATTATAATGTTAATGAGATTGATAATGGTTGGTATCAGGGGGAAAAATTCAATTCCTTTGTTTAGACTGAGTATATCTCAAAATATAGGGAAAATTTTCCTATTATCTGTTACTTAAGGAGCATTGGTCAATAGAATTTTCACACATGGAGAGGGTTTATTCAATATTTAAACCACAGTTGTCTGGATCGCACACATCCCACAATTAAATAGAAATAGAAGACCAAGTAATTTTACATAATGTGGCAGTTTGATATTATTTATGAATTCCAAAAAGAGATATAGTTTATGTTTGTAAACTTGTCTGTTCCTCTGGGCATGATATTCTTTAATTGTACTAGATTCAGCTGAGATGCCTTTGATTAAATTATGTAAAGATTAGGGCTTTGATTGAACCACATCACTAGCATGACTCAGTTTGAGTCCCTGGCCCCTTTGTGGGCTATATAAATGGATACACAATCAAGGAGACACACAGAAACAGATACGTGAGAAAAGAGAGTTCCATAGACTCGGAAGAGGACTTTAATCCTGTGGCCCAGAAAGAAATGAGCTTTCCAGCCTACAGCTGAGATTGGAAGAAAGTGGGCCCACAGAGCTTTAAGAAGAAAGAAGAAGGCTGAACCCTTGCCGATGTCACCCACCATCTTGCTTCAACACGTGGCAACAGACTTGGGTGAAGAATTAACCTTGAATTGGACTCTTTAGGGCCTTGTAACCGTAAGCTTTCACCCCAAATAAATACCTTTTATAAAAGTCAACAGATTTCTGGTACTTTGCATCAGCACCCCTTTTGGCTGACTAATACATATAATATACACAATAACAGTAAGGATAAATTCTTTTACATCCCCATTTCATTTCTGGATTTATGACATTGTATTTCCTTTTTGTTTTTCATTTCTTTTTATCTCTATCCATTTCCTTTTTTCTCCTGACCACCACCTCCCTCTGTCATTTTATGAAATAAATTGTAAAGTGAGGAGCATCTTCAAGAAATTATGTCCTATGGGCTTCCTTAAGGCAATTCAAACTTGTACTATGCTAAATTTATGAATGTTCCCGGCAACAGAAAGAAACTATTTTTTTCTCTGTCCCTTCATGAGACATTTAAACAAGTGGGTAACAGGTGCTGCGTGCCTGGAACACACTGTACTCTGAATATTCTCATAAGAAGTTGCTCACTCTGGGGAAAGCATTTCATTTCTAAGTCCTAGTGAACACCACCTGTGCTTGGCCAGTCATGGGAAGGAAATACATTTGATGATGAAAAAAAAGATTTTTATCTGGTTATGGATAGAATTGTTTCTCCAATTGGGAAGGAAGCTAATAAATTACTTTCTGCCTACTGAGTCGGATAATAACTGTCCATACTTTGGGACCAGATATCTTACCTGTTCTTTGAAAGGAAGAAATAATGCAAGATCAAGCAATGTATTAAACCAGTGTATTATTCTAATTTGGAAAAAAGGTTTACTTTTTCTAATATGCTATATAAAACTCACTTGAAGAATGAAGAATTAGAATGAAGATACTAATGCAAAAGTGAAAAGAAAATTAGAGATAAAAAGAAATATTGGTGAGTAGGATTAACAAGGGTAAATTTCCATGATTTTTGCATTAACCTCAGAATTAGCAGATATATCTCATGGACTTAGCTTAATAAAGACGATTTACACAAGGCTATGGATAAGAAAAGAGCCCCAGAGACAATATTTGTAAGCCATAAATTACTAATACATGTGTACTTATGATGAATAAATTATTTTGCAATATGATGAGTATGACACTGCTTTGAAAAAAAAAATGAAATCTAGGTTTCTGAAGGAAAATTAACTCTATCAAGTCCTTAGATTTTTTTTATAGTAATTTTTATTTCCTAATGTTTAAGTATCCTAATGGTTAGAGGCAATTGTGCTTGTGCTGATCCATAGAAAGCATCCTCCTAACTCTCCGAAGCAGAAACTGGACTATGATTGAAGCCAAGACTTGATGAATTTCATAAGCATGGCAAGGTGCTCTTCTCCTGAGCAGCCCCATCTCACCTCCAAACAAATGTGTGTTAACTGCTATCCAGCTCCAGAAGTTGCTTGCTGCTTTTCTTCGTTTCTTGGCTGTGAGCACAAATACCGTACAATGGGTTGACTTAAACAATGGGAATTTATTGGCTCACAGTTTTGAGACTAGGAGAAGTACAGAATCAAGGCATCAGCAAATCAATGCATTTCCCTGAAGACTTGCATTCTGGAACTGGCTTGGCGAAATTCGGGTCCTTGGCCTTTCTGTCACATAGCAATGCACATGGTGATGTCTTTTCCTTTCTCTTCTGGGTTCCCTTGACTTTCAGTTTCTAGCTTTTCCTGTGGCTTTCCCTCTCTATGTCTTTATTTCATTCTGCTTATAAAGGAGGCCAGTAATCTACATTAAAGTCCTACCTGATTCAGTTGCCCACACCCTAACTAAAAATAGCATCTTCAAAGGGCCCTGTTTACAGTGGGTTCACAATCATGGGAATGGATTAAGATTAAGAACTTTTTTTTTCTGGGGTACCTAATTTAACGTACACACTGCTCTTTGTCAGTCTGCATGTCACATTATTCTCCAAATAACCTGAAAGATTGATAGCTATACTGAATTCCACCTGTGAGTCAGTACTCCTATGTGAGATTTTTATTTCTACATTCTCCGTGTTAAATATTCTAGAGACCACAGCATAGACTTATGAGTTGGGAAACACAGGGGTAAACTAGATGGTAAGGGGGAGTTTGTCCTAGTAATTACCAGTCAGTATAAAATACAGAGATTGTTGGCATTTAAAAAAAGAACCCTCTAGGTCTGACCCCAGTACCATTTCAATATATGCTTTAAAATGTTTATTTCCAGCAGCCTAGAAGAAGTTTTCACTTGAATGTTTCATCAAATTCAAACCTAAATTCATCTCTTCCAATTTATACCTGCTTTCTTGCTTCTCTATTATACTTTTTCAGTGGTATCTTTATCCTACTAGTTTTCAGGGCCAGAAACAAGGAATATGAATATTATCATTGCTTCTTCTTACCATCTGTCCTTCCACTAAGCCTTATATTCTTTTCTTTCAAAGATTATTTTTGTTTATCCCTTCTCTATTTGCATGAGTTAGGTTATTTGCTCTGCTGTCCTTTCAAAGCATATCATAATACCTGCAGCCTTCCTCTCCCACCTGCTGTCCACCTCCACGCCACAGCACACATTCTTCGCCTCTGGTGGACCTCTCACTTCATTGTTATTTCACTTTGCGAAGACTTATGCTGCCCCTGTAGCTTTCTTTACACTCTTCTTGCCTGCTATGTCCTGCTTCCCCAGAACTGACAATTTCTTTTTTCATTAACTTTTTATTGTGGTACATATATAAAAGTCATATTTTTTTCATTTTAGCCAATTTCAAGTGTACAATTCATTGGTATTAATTACATTCATACTGTTGTGCTGCCTTCATCACAATCCATTACCAAAAATTTTTCACCACCACAAAAAGAAACTCTGCATCCATGTCTTAGGATGCCAGTGTTGCTATGACAAATATCACAAACTGATTGGTTTAACAATGGGAATTTATTTTCTCATGGTTTTGGAGGTTAGAAGTCAACATCACAGGAGATGTTTGTGTGGGATGTGGTGGGAGGTGTGGGAGGTGGGCAACATGGGAATCCCAGTGGGTTCCATGCAATATTTTGGGTAATCTAAGCACCTCTTAAAATATATGTATATATATATATAAATAACATTTTTGTAAGCAAATACACATATATGCATATATATTTATATATCATTTTTTAAATGTTTGTATGTATTGTAAGAATTTTGATTTTTACCCATAATAATAAAAAAAAAAAAAAAAAAAAAAAAGAAGTCAACATCAAGCAGGGCTTGCTTTCTCCTGGAAACTATAGTGTTCCAGCAATACTGCATCATATAGTGATCTCTCCCTCCTTGTCTGCTGCTCTGATTACTGTTCACTTCTGGCTTCTAGTAGCTTCTGGCCTCTACTGATTTACCATGTCCAAATTTCCTTTGCTTGTAAGGACTCCAGTTTATAGATTATGGCTCAGTCTATTTCAATTTGGCTTCATCTCTACATGATCTTCAAAGATCCTACTTAAATGAATTGACAGCTTAACTAATAGTAACATTTTCAAAGTTCCTGTTTACAAATGGGTTCATACCCGCACTACCCCCAAAAGACATGGTCTTCTCATATATGAAATACATTCACTTCAACCCCATATCTCAAAAGCCTTAAGTCATTTTAGTAACAACTATAAGTGCAAAGTCTCATCAAAATCAGTTATGGGTGTGGTCCCTCCAAGGGCAAAATTCCTGTTCATCTGTGGACCTGTAAAACCTAGATAGAAAGTTATCTTCTATCAAAATACAATGGAAGGACAAGAGACTAACATGTGGATTGATGAATTTTTCTCTGGGACTGTTGGAGTGGTAACCCCATACTTTCTAAGCTCTGAGACTATGTTCTCCCCAAGAGCCTGGTAATAGGACACCCTCACTGAGCACCAAGACAGCCACACTTACTGAGCATCAAATTGGAAGACCCACCCATTCTATACACTGGAGTGGAAGGCATGTCCTCTCTAAGAGCTGTGGTAAGCCCACCCTTTCCAAATGCTAGGGCAGAGTCCTGCTCAATTCCAAGGCCAGGTGAAAGCCTCTTTCTTGGCCTAAGGAACTCTCTTCTGCCCAAACTTCTACTTCCATGGCTCTGCCCTTGAAGTAATTTTGCCTTCATTTTTGTCCCATCTTTGTCTCTTTCAGTCCATGTTGGCAGTATTTCTGCTCATAAAAAATTCTCAGACACATTTTAGTTTTCTGTGTAATCCAGGGGGCTCAAACCATCAGACAAAAGGAACTTATCCAAATCCAGCCTGGGTAACTACATATCCAATCCTGACTTCCTCTGAAATAGCTGACTGAACCCATGTTCAGCTACACCCTCTTTAGCAAAGGTTTGTTCAGCCACATCTTCATATGGAGCCCTGTCCCCTAATAGAGTCACTTCTGGTCCTCATCTCAGAGCATGCTATCAGACCAGGCTATGTTGAGAATTTTCCAAAGCATCACATGGTGCTGGTTCCTTTGTGCTTAACAGTTCAGTCCTCAGATAATCCTATTCCATTCTCATTTTACCACAAGCAATAAGGAGAAACCAGGCCATGGCTTCCACATTTTGCATGGAAATCTCCTCAGCTAAATATCCTAGTTCATCATTTAAAACTTTTACCTTCCATCTTATATCAAAGCACAATTTTGCAAAATCTCTGTCACGTTATAACTAGGATCACCTTTCCTCCAGTTTCCAATCACACATTTATCATTTTCTTTTAAAGCCTTGCTTCCAGAAGTACTGTTTACATATATTTTAGTTTTCTGGCTGCTGCAGCAAATACCATGCAATGGGTTGGCTTAGAGCTTGCTCAAACAATGGGAATTTTATTGGCCTAGTGTTTTGAGTCTAAGAAAGTCCAAATTCAAGGCATCAGCAAGGCAATGATTTCTCCTATAAGACTGTGGCATTTTGAGGCTAGTTGCTGTCAATCCTTGGTCCTTAACTCCTCTGTCATATAGCAATGTTCATGGTGGCCTCTTGTGGCCTATACTTTCTCTTCTGCATTCCAATGACTTTCAGCTTCTAACTGCTCTCTCTGGCTGTCTCTCTTTCTGTGACCTTTCCTTAAGTCCTCCAGTAATAGAATTAAGACCCATATTGATTCAGCTGGTACATACATTAACTGAAGTAATCTCATCAAAAGGTCCTATTTACAGAAGTTCACACCCACAGCAATAAATTAAGTTTAAGAATATGTTTTTCTGGGGTACATAGCTCCAAACTACCATGGTCCATCCTCTAAACCACAAAAAGACATTTTCTTTCAACAAGCAAAATACATTCATTCCATCACAACATCCTAAAAGCCATAAGTCATTTTCAGTAACAATGCTAAGTACAAAGTCTCATCAAAATCAGTTTTGGCATGGTCTTTCCTGGGACACAATTCCTCTGTCTGTGAACTTGTGAATATGCAATGGAAAGATAGGAATAGGATAAACATTCCCATTCCAGAAAGGACACATTGGAAGGAAAACAGGAGTCATGGGTCCCAAACAATTCCAAAACCCAGCAGGGCAAACTCCATTCAATTTCAATAACTGAAAGTCATCTATGAATTAAGATTTTGTCCTCTGGGTCTGATGGAGCAGTAGCCCCATCCCTTCCAAGCAATTTCCCAGTAGCCATGCTCTCACTGAACACTTGAGTGAAGGCTGCACCCTCTCCAAGCATTAGGATGGCAAACAGTCTTTCCAAAAATACTGGGACACAGGCCACACCCTCTCTGAGCAATGGGGTGGCAGCCAGTCTTTCTGCAAATGCCAGGACACAGGCCTCACTGTCTCTGAGCAATGGGATAGCAGTACTCTCCTTGAACAATGGGACACAAGAACTGCCTTGCCAAGTGCCAATGCAGATAGTCTGCATGCACACATAGGTGGGTCCACTATCTTGTCCCGATGAGATATCTTTGGTCCAAAGTCAGCTTCCATGGTTCTGTTCTTGAAATAATTCTTCCTTCAATTCTTCCCTTCTCTTTCTAATTAAGATCAGGCTGCAGTGCTTCTGCTCATATTAATTTCACACCAAAAAGACTTGGCTTTGCATGTAGTTCACAAGGTCCAAATCATCAGACTGTCCACAGCTCTTTCCTTCATAACTGCATTTCCAATCCTGACTTCCACTGAAATGGCTGACTGGATCCCTGTTTATTTCAGTCTTCACATGGAGCCCTATTTTCTGGGGGCTCACTTTCTGGGAGCTCAGGGAAGTCCCTGATAGAGTCGCTTCTGTCCATAATCTCAATGCACACTATCTCAGATTTTTCCAAGCAATCAATTTCTGGTTTCTTTGTGCTTGAGAGTTCATTTCTCAGTTCATCTCTTTCCTCTCACATTTCACTATAAGCTTCAAGGAGAGACCAGGCTGCACCTTCCACGCTTAACTTAGAAATTTCCTCAACTATATATCCAAGTTCATCACTTTTAACTTCTGCCTTCCATCTGACAACAGAACACAATTTCAACGAGTTTTCTGCCACTTTAAAAAAGGTTCACCTTTCCTCTAGTTTCTATAATACACATAATTTCCTTCTAAGGCCTCATCAGAGGGCTTTAGCGTTCATATTTCTTCCTGCAGTCCCTACAAAGCAACCTAGGCTTTTTCTATCAAGCACCTGACAATTGTTCCAGCCTCTACCCATTACCTAATTCCAAAACCATTTCCACATTTTTCATATTTGCAATAACAACACCCCACTCTCTTGGTACCAAATCTGTATTAGTCAGAATTCTTCAAGGAAACATAACTGACAGGATATATATAAAATGAGAGTTATTATATGAATGGGCTCAAACAACTGTGGGAATGGCCAAGTTCAAATTCCATCAGGCAGGCTACAAACTGAAAACTCTGATGAAGGTTTTAGTGAATTCCCCAGGAGAAGCTGGCTGGCTGAAGTAAAGATGGAAACTCTTCCTTCTGAGGGTTGAAACCATCACTTCTCACTTTAAGGCCTTCAAATGATTGGATGAGATGTTGCTCATTGTTGAAGACAATCAACTCAGTTGATTGTAGGTAATCAATCATAGATGCAATCAAATTACTGATGATTTAAAACCATGAAATAGTCTCACAGAAACAATCAGGCCACTGCTTCCTTGACCAAACAACTGAACACCATATCCTAGACAAGTTGATACATGAACATAAGCATCAAAAGGTGGTATGGTTGAAATACCATATTTCTACTGACTTTTTCTTCATGATGATATATTTATTTTTTAAATAATAGAAATTTTCTCTGTATCTCTCCTCACAGAAATCTAGGCTTTTTAAAAATCAAGTGCTTTAAAATTCTTCCAGACTCTACCCATTTACCCAATTACAAAGCTACTTCCATATTTTTAGGCATTTATAATTATAGCACCCCACTTACCGGTACAAAACCTGTCTTAGATTTCCAGGTCCAAAATGACAAATACCACACAATGGATTGACTTAAAGGATAGGAATGTATTGTCTCATGGTTATGGAGGTCAGACATCTGACATCAATATATTGGTAGGGTTTGCTTTCTCCCAGAACCTACAGTGTTCTTGTAATCCTTTGTTACATGGTGATCTCTCTTTCCTTATGTATGCTTCTCTGATTTTTATTGACTTCTGAATTCTACTGGTTTATGGCTTCTACTGACAGGCTGTGTCTGAATTTTATTTCTTTATAAGGATTCTAATCATAGAGATCAAGACCCACCCTGATTCAACTGGGCCTCATCTGAATCATTTTTTTCAAAGATTTTGGTAAAAAATGAGTCCACAGTATAACTAATAATAACATATTCAAACATCCTATTTACAAATGCTTCAAAAACACAGGACCTGGGGTTTGGACTTGAACAACATCTTTTGTGGGGTACATGATTTAATCCCTAACAACCCATTAAGCAATAACTCCCCATTCCACCATTCTTCCACACCCTATTCCCAGGTAATCTGTAATCTACTTCCTGTCCTTATGAATTAGCTGATCCCATATATCATGTAATTGAAATCATATAAATTTGTTTGTTTCTGTCTTATTTCACTTAACAAGACTCCAAGGATCATTCATGTTGTAGCATGTGCCATAACTTCATTCATTTTCATGTCTGAATAATATTGCATTGTCTGTACACATCACATTTATTTATCCAAATATCTGTTGGTGAACATTTTCTTTGCTTCCAGTTTTTGGCTATTGTGAACAATAATGCTATGAACATTGGTGTACAAGTATCTGAGTTCATGTTTTCAATTTTTTTGAGTATATACTGTGGCGGGCTGAAACTTTATGTACCCAGAAAATTATATTCTTAAATCTAATCCATTCCTGTGGGTGTAAACCTACTATAAGTAGGGCCTTTTGATGAGGTTACTTCAGTTAAAGTGTTGCCCAGAGCAGGTCTTAATCCTCTTACTGGGATCCCTTATAAATGGGATGAATATGGAGAGAGAGAGAGAGAGAGAGAGAGAGAGAGAGAGAGAGAGAAAAGGAGAGAGAGAGTGTGTGTATTAGTCAGCCAAAGGGGTGCTCATGCAAAATACCAGAAATCTGCTGGCTTTTATAAAAGGTATTTATTTGGAGTAGAAGCTTACAGTTACCAAGCCATAAAGCACAAGTTACTTCCCTCACCAATGTCCATTGCCACATGCTGGAGCAAGATGGCTATCGACGTCTGCAAGGGTTCAGTCTTCCTGGGTTCCTCTCTTCTCGGGGCTCATTTCTCTTTGAGTTCAGCTGCTCTGCTTTCTCCACAAGGCCATTATAGACTATCAGGCGACCAGCTTGTCTCTCTTCACAAGGTCTCTGCCTGTGTTTAAGGGAGGCTTCTCTCCTTCCTCACATATCTGCTTCTCTGTGTGATTACTTCCCAGGCTTCAGGATCAAAACTCCAAACTCCCTTCTCTGCAGTGCAGTTTCTCTGTGAATGCCTGTGCACCAAAGGGGTGGGGGCTCAGTGTCCTACTGACGTGGTCCAATCAAAGTCTCAATCATTATTTAATCAAATAAAAGTGAAATATCTGAATCCAATACACCCAGAGGAACAAACCAGTTTACAAACATAATCTAATATCTATTTTTGGAATTCATAACCAATATCAAACTGCTACAGAGAGAGAGAGAGAGAGAGAGAGAGAGAGAGAGAGAGAGAGAGAGAGAGAGAAACACTGCGGAAACAAGAAGCTGAAAGAAACGAAACCCAGAAGAGAATGTATAGAACAGCAGGTGCCGCAATGTGCCTTGCCATGTGGTAGAGGAGCCAAGGATCCCTGCAGGCTAGTCTTTGGGAAGAAAGCTTTGTCTTGATGATGCATTGATTTGGTCATTTTTCTCAGCTCAAAACTGTAAGCTTGTAAGCTAATAAATTCCCATTGTTAAAAGCCAACCCATTTTCAAAGAAGTTTTAGGTCACAGCAAATTCACACACGGAATACTAGAGACTCCCACATACCCAACCTCCCACCCCCTTCCCCACCCCATATTAAAACCTTTTTTTTTTTAATGGATGTTATCATTGTTAAACTGTTATACAGATAGTAAAATATAGCAACTAAATATTGTCAATGGTTTACAGTATAGTTTACAATTTAGATGGTACAGTTTAATAATTTAAACTGTGTCCATTACTGTAAGAATGAAAAACCTTTCCCATGACCACTAAATACCCCATTTGATCTTAACTGTTCTTTCCTCCCCATCCCCCTGGGGCATATGACACTCTCCTGTCTTGACTCATGAAATGACAAGATTCATAGTTAAATGCCCTGGGTATACCAACCTGCCCTTCCTAATGGATGTTGTGGGAGGTGTGGGAGGTGGGGAACATGGGAATCCCTGTAATTTCTGTGTAATATTTAGGTAATCTAAGCACCTTTTAAAAAATACATATATATATATATAAATAACATTTATGTAAGCAAATGCACATATATGCATATATATTTATATATCATTTTACAAA